>OX155905.1:34718247-34974930 GCA_944588485.1 Phosphuga atrata | reverse complement strand
GACAGACAAGACTAGACAGACAAGACTAGACAGACAAGACTAGACAGACAAGACTAGACAGACAAGACTAGACAGACAAGACTAGACAGACAAGACTAGACAGACAAGACTAGACAGACAAGACTAGACAGACAAGACTAGACAGACAAGACTAGACAGACAAGACTAGACAGACAAGACTAGACAGAGAAGACTAGACAGACTAGACAGACAAGACTAGAGAGACAAGACTAGACAGACAAGACTAGACAGACAAGACTAGACAGACAAGACTAGACAGACAAGACTAGACAGACAAGACTAGACAGACAAGACAAGACTAGACAGACAAGACTAGACAGACAAGACTAGACAGACAAGACTAGACAGACAAGACTAGACAGACAAGACTAGACAGACAAGACTAGACAGACAAGACTAGACAGACAAGACTAGACAGACAAGACTAGACAGACAAGACTAGACAGACAAGACTAGACAGACAAGACTAGACAGACAAGACTAGACAGACAAGACTAGACAGACAAGACTAGACAGACAAGACTAGACAGACAAGACTAGACAGACAAGACTAGACAGACAAGACTAGACAGACAAGACTAGACAGACAAGACTAGACAGACAAGACTAGACAGACAAGACTAGACAGACAAGACTAGACAGACAAGACTAGACAGACAAGACTAGACAGACAAGACTAGACAGACAAGACTAGACAGACAAGACTAGACAGACAAGACTAGACAGACAAGACTAGACAGACAAGACTAGACAGACAAGACTAGACAGACAAGACTAGACAGACAAGACTAGACAGACAAGACTAGACAGACAAGACTAGACAGACAAGACTAGACAGACAAGACTAGACAGACAAGACTAGACAGACAAGACTAGACAGACAAGACTAGACAGACAAGACTAGACAGACAAGACTAGACAGACAAGACTAGACAGACAAGACTAGACAGACAAGACTAGACAGACAAGACTAGACAGACAAGACTAGACAGACAAGACTAGACAGACAAGACTAGACAGACAAGACTAGACAGACAAGACTAGACAGACAAGACTAGACAGACAAGACTAGACAGACAAGACTAGACAGACAAGACTAGACAGACAAGACTAGACAGACAAGACTAGACAGACAAGACTAGACAGACAAGACTAGACAGACAAGACTAGACAGACAAGACTAGACAGACAAGACTAGACAGACAAGACTAGACAGACAAGACTAGACAGACAAGACTAGACAGACAAGACTAGACAGACAAGACTAGACAGACAAGACTAGACAGACAAGACTAGACAGACAAGACTAGACAGACAAGACTAGACAGACAAGACTAGACAGACAAGACTAGACAGACAAGACTAGACAGACAAGACTAGACAGACAAGACTAGACAGACAAGACTAGACAGACAAGACTAGACAGACAAGACTAGACAGACAAGACTAGACAGACAAGACTAGACAGACAAGACTAGACAGACAAGACTAGACAGACAAGACTAGACAGACAAGACTAGACAGACAAGACTAGACAGACAAGACTAGACAGACAAGACTAGACAGACAAGACTAGACAGACAAGACTAGACAGACAAGACTAGACAGACAAGACTAGACAGACAAGACTAGACAGACAAGACTAGACAGACAAGACTAGACAGACAAGACTAGACAGACAAGACTAGACAGACAAGACTAGACAGACAAGACTAGACAGACAAGACTAGACAGACAAGACTAGACAGACAAGACTAGACAGACAAGACTAGACAGACAAGACTAGACAGACAAGACTAGACAGACAAGACTAGACAGACAAGACTAGACAGACAAGACTAGACAGACAAGACTAGACAGACAAGACTAGACAGACAAGACTAGACAGACAAGACTAGACAGACAAGACTAGACAGACAAGACTAGACAGACAAGACTAGACAGACAAGACTAGACAGACAAGACTAGACAGACAAGACTAGACAGACAAGACTAGACAGACAAGACTAGACAGACAAGACTAGACAGACAAGACTAGACAGACAAGACTAGACAGACAAGACTAGACAGACAAGACTAGACAGACAAGACTAGACAGACAAGACTAGACAGACAAGACTAGACAGACAAGACTAGACAGACAAGACTAGACAGACAAGACTAGACAGACAAGACTAGACAGACAAGACTAGACAGACAAGACTAGACAGACAAGACTAGACAGACAAGACTAGACAGACAAGACTAGACAGACAAGACTAGACAGACAAGACTAGACAGACAAGACTAGACAGACAAGACTAGACAGACAAGACTAGACAGACAAGACTAGACAGACAAGACTAGACAGACAAGACTAGACAGACAAGACTAGACAGACAAGACTAGACAGACAAGACTAGACAGACAAGACTAGACAGACAAGACTAGACAGACAAGACTAGACAGACAAGACTAGACAGACAAGACTAGACAGACAAGACTAGACAGACAAGACTAGACAGACAAGACTAGACAGACAAGACTAGACAGACAAGACTAGACAGACAAGACTAGACAGACAAGACTAGACAGACAAGACTAGACAGACAAGACTAGACAGACAAGACTAGACAGACAAGACTAGACAGACAAGACTAGACAGACAAGACTAGACAGACAAGACTAGACAGACAAGACTAGACAGACAAGACTAGACAGACAAGACTAGACAGACAAGACTAGACAGACAAGACTAGACAGACAAGACTAGACAGACAAGACTAGACAGACAAGACTAGACAGACAAGACTAGACAGACAAGACTAGACAGACAAGACTAGACAGACAAGACTAGACAGACAAGACTAGACAGACAAGACTAGACAGACAAGACTAGACAGACAAGACTAGACAGACAAGACTAGACAGACAAGACTAGACAGACAAGACTAGACAGACAAGACTAGACAGACAAGACTAGACAGACAAGACTAGACAGACAAGACTAGACAGACAAGACTAGACAGACAAGACTAGACAGACAAGACTAGACAGACAAGACTAGACAGACAAGACTAGACAGACAAGACTAGACAGACAAGACTAGACAGACAAGACTAGACAGACAAGACTAGACAGACAAGACTAGACAGACAAGACTAGACAGACAAGACTAGACAGACAAGACTAGACAGACAAGACTAGACAGACAAGACTAGACAGACAAGACTAGACAGACAAGACTAGACAGACAAGACTAGACAGACAAGACTAGACAGACAAGACTAGACAGACAAGACTAGACAGACAAGACTAGACAGACAAGACTAGACAGACAAGACTAGACAGACAAGACTAGACAGACAAGACTAGACAGACAAGACTAGACAGACAAGACTAGACAGACAAGACTAGACAGACAAGACTAGACAGACAAGACTAGACAGACAAGACTAGACAGACAAGACTAGACAGACAAGACTAGACAGACAAGACTAGACAGACAAGACTAGACAGACAAGACTAGACAGACAAGACTAGACAGACAAGACTAGACAGACAAGACTAGACAGACAAGACTAGACAGACAAGACTAGACAGACAAGACTAGACAGACAAGACTAGACAGACAAGACTAGACAGACAAGACTAGACAGACAAGACTAGACAGACAAGACTAGACAGACAAGACTAGACAGACAAGACTAGACAGACAAGACTAGACAGACAAGACTAGACAGACAAGACTAGACAGACAAGACTAGACAGACAAGACTAGACAGACAAGACTAGACAGACAAGACTAGACAGACAAGACTAGACAGACAAGACTAGACAGACAAGACTAGACAGACAAGACTAGACAGACAAGACTAGACAGACAAGACTAGACAGACAAGACTAGACAGACAACTAGACTAGACAGACAAGACTAGACAGACAAGACTAGACAGACAAGACTAGACAGACAAGACTAGACAGACAAGACTAGACAGACAAGACTAGACAGACAAGACTAGACAGACAAGACTAGACAGACAAGACTAGACAGACAAGACTAGACAGACAAGACTAGACAGACAAGACTAGACAGACAAGACTAGACAGACAAGACTAGACAGACAAGACTAGACAGACAAGACTAGACAGACAAGACTAGACAGACAAGACTAGACAGACAAGACTAGACAGACAAGACTAGACAGACAAGACTAGACAGACAAGACTAGACAGACAAGACTAGACAGACAAGACTAGACAGACAAGACTAGACAGACAAGACTAGACAGACAAGACTAGACAGACAAGACTAGACAGACAAGACTAGACAGACAAGACTAGACAGACAAGACTAGACAGACAAGACTAGACAGACAAGACTAGACAGACAAGACTAGACAGACAAGACTAGACAGACAAGACTAGACAGACAAGACTAGACAGACAAGACTAGACAGACAAGACTAGACAGACAAGACTAGACAGACAAGACTAGACAGACAAGACTAGACAGACAAGACTAGACAGACAAGACTAGACAGACAAGACTAGACAGACAAGACTAGACAGACAAGACTAGACAGACAAGACTAGACAGACAAGACTAGACAGACAAGACTAGACAGACAAGACTAGACAGACAAGACTAGACAGACAAGACTAGACAGACAAGACTAGACAGACAAGACTAGACAGACAAGACTAGACAGACAAGACTAGACAGACAAGACTAGACAGACAAGACTAGACAGACAAGACTAGACAGACAAGACTAGACAGACAAGACTAGACAGACAAGACTAGACAGACAAGACTAGACAGACAAGACTAGACAGACAAGACTAGACAGACAAGACTAGACAGACAAGACTAGACAGACAAGACTAGACAGACAAGACTAGACAGACAAGACTAGACAGACAAGACTAGACAGACAAGACTAGACAGACAAGACTAGACAGACAAGACTAGACAGACAAGACTAGACAGACAAGACTAGACAGACAAGACTAGACAGACAAGACTAGACAGACAAGACTAGACAGACAAGACTAGACAGACAAGACTAGACAGACAAGACTAGACAGACAAGACTAGACAGACAAGACTAGACAGACAAGACTAGACAGACAAGACTAGACAGACAAGACTAGACAGACAAGACTAGACAGACAAGACTAGACAGACAAGACTAGACAGACAAGACTAGACAGACAAGACTAGACAGACAAGACTAGACAGACAAGACTAGACAGACAAGACTAGACAGACAAGACTAGACAGACAAGACTAGACAGACAAGACTAGACAGACAAGACTAGACAGACAAGACTAGACAGACAAGACTAGACAGACAAGACTAGACAGACAAGACTAGACAGACAAGACTAGACAGACAAGACTAGACAGACAAGACTAGACAGACAAGACTAGACAGACAAGACTAGACAGACAAGACTAGACAGACAAGACTAGACAGACAAGACTAGACAGACAAGACTAGACAGACAAGACTAGACAGACAAGACTAGACAGACAAGACTAGACAGACAAGACTAGACAGACAAGACTAGACAGACAAGACTAGACAGACAAGACTAGACAGACAAGACTAGACAGACAAGACTAGACAGACAAGACTAGACAGACAAGACTAGACAGACAAGACTAGACAGACAAGACTAGACAGACAAGACTAGACAGACAAGACTAGACAGACAAGACTAGACAGACAAGACTAGACAGACAAGACTAGACAGACAAGACTAGACAGACAAGACTAGACAGACAAGACTAGACAGACAAGACTAGACAGACAAGACTAGACAGACAAGACTAGACAGACAAGACTAGACAGACAAGACTAGACAGACAAGACTAGACAGACAAGACTAGACAGACAAGACTAGACAGACAAGACTAGACAGACAAGACTAGACAGACAAGACTAGACAGACAAGACTAGACAGACAAGACTAGACAGACAAGACTAGACAGACAAGACTAGACAGACAAGACTAGACAGACAAGACTAGACAGACAAGACTAGACAGACAAGACTAGACAGACAAGACTAGACAGACAAGACTAGACAGACAAGACTAGACAGACAAGACTAGACAGACAAGACTAGACAGACAAGACTAGACAGACAAGACTAGACAGACAAGACTAGACAGACAAGACTAGACAGACAAGACTAGACAGACAAGACTAGACAGACAAGACTAGACAGACAAGACTAGACAGACAAGACTAGACAGACAAGACTAGACAGACAAGACTAGACAGACAAGACTAGACAGACAAGACTAGACAGACAAGACTAGACAGACAAGACTAGACAGACAAGACTAGACAGACAAGACTAGACAGACAAGACTAGACAGACAAGACTAGACAGACAAGACTAGACAGACAAGACTAGACAGACAAGACTAGACAGACAAGACTAGACAGACAAGACTAGACAGACAAGACTAGACAGACAAGACTAGACAGACAAGACTAGACAGACAAGACTAGACAGACAAGACTAGACAGACAAGACTAGACAGACAAGACTAGACAGACAAGACTAGACAGACAAGACTAGACAGACAAGACTAGACAGACAAGACTAGACAGACAAGACTAGACAGACAAGACTAGACAGACAAGACTAGACAGACAAGACTAGACAGACAAGACTAGACAGACAAGACTAGACAGACAAGACTAGACAGACAAGACTAGACAGACAAGACTAGACAGACAAGACTAGACAGACAAGACTAGACAGACAAGACTAGACAGACAAGACTAGACAGACAAGACTAGACAGACAAGACTAGACAGACAAGACTAGACAGACAAGACTAGACAGACAAGACTAGACAGACAAGACTAGACAGACAAGACTAGACAGACAAGACTAGACAGACAAGACTAGACAGACAAGACTAGACAGACAAGACTAGACAGACAAGACTAGACAGACAAGACTAGACAGACAAGACTAGACAGACAAGACTAGACAGACAAGACTAGACAGACAAGACTAGACAGACAAGACTAGACAGACAAGACTAGACAGACAAGACTAGACAGACAAGACTAGACAGACAAGACTAGACAGACAAGACTAGACAGACAAGACTAGACAGACAAGACTAGACAGACAAGACTAGACAGACAAGACTAGACAGACAAGACTAGACAGACAAGACTAGACAGACAAGACTAGACAGACAAGACTAGACAGACAAGACTAGACAGACAAGACTAGACAGACAAGACTAGACAGACAAGACTAGACAGACAAGACTAGACAGACAAGACTAGACAGACAAGACTAGACAGACAAGACTAGACAGACAAGACTAGACAGACAAGACTAGACAGACAAGACTAGACAGACAAGACTAGACAGACAAGACTAGACAGACAAGACTAGACAGACAAGACTAGACAGACAAGACTAGACAGACAAGACTAGACAGACAAGACTAGACAGACAAGACTAGACAGACAAGACTAGACAGACAAGACTAGACAGACAAGACTAGACAGACAAGACTAGACAGACAAGACTAGACAGACAAGACTAGACAGACAAGACTAGACAGACAAGACTAGACAGACAAGACTAGACAGACAAGACTAGACAGACAAGACTAGACAGACAAGACTAGACAGACAAGACTAGACAGACAAGACTAGACAGACAAGACTAGACAGACAAGACTAGACAGACAAGACTAGACAGACAAGACTAGACAGACAAGACTAGACAGACAAGACTAGACAGACAAGACTAGACAGACAAGACTAGACAGACAAGACTAGACAGACAAGACTAGACAGACAAGACTAGACAGACAAGACTAGACAGACAAGACTAGACAGACAAGACTAGACAGACAAGACTAGACAGACAAGACTAGACAGACAAGACTAGACAGACAAGACTAGACAGACAAGACTAGACAGACAAGACTAGACAGACAAGACTAGACAGACAAGACTAGACAGACAAGACTAGACAGACAAGACTAGACAGACAAGACTAGACAGACAAGACTAGACAGACAAGACTAGACAGACAAGACTAGACAGACAAGACTAGACAGACAAGACTAGACAGACAAGACTAGACAGACAAGACTAGACAGACAAGACTAGACAGACAAGACTAGACAGACAAGACTAGACAGACAAGACTAGACAGACAAGACTAGACAGACAAGACTAGACAGACAAGACTAGACAGACAAGACTAGACAGACAAGACTAGACAGACAAGACTAGACAGACAAGACTAGACAGACAAGACTAGACAGACAAGACTAGACAGACAAGACTAGACAGACAAGACTAGACAGACAAGACTAGACAGACAAGACTAGACAGACAAGACTAGACAGACAAGACTAGACAGACAAGACTAGACAGACAAGACTAGACAGACAAGACTAGACAGACAAGACTAGACAGACAAGACTAGACAGACAAGACTAGACAGACAAGACTAGACAGACAAGACTAGACAGACAAGACTAGACAGACAAGACTAGACAGACAAGACTAGACAGACAAGACTAGACAGACAAGACTAGACAGACAAGACTAGACAGACAAGACTAGACAGACAAGACTAGACAGACAAGACTAGACAGACAAGACTAGACAGACAAGACTAGACAGACAAGACTAGACAGACAAGACTAGACAGACAAGACTAGACAGACAAGACTAGACAGACAAGACTAGACAGACAAGACTAGACAGACAAGACTAGACAGACAAGACTAGACAGACAAGACTAGACAGACAAGACTAGACAGACAAGACTAGACAGACAAGACTAGACAGACAAGACTAGACAGACAAGACTAGACAGACAAGACTAGACAGACAAGACTAGACAGACAAGACTAGACAGACAAGACTAGACAGACAAGACTAGACAGACAAGACTAGACAGACAAGACTAGACAGACAAGACTAGACAGACAAGACTAGACAGACAAGACTAGACAGACAAGACTAGACAGACAAGACTAGACAGACAAGACTAGACAGACAAGACTAGACAGACAAGACTAGACAGACAAGACTAGACAGACAAGACTAGACAGACAAGACTAGACAGACAAGACTAGACAGACAAGACTAGACAGACAAGACTAGACAGACAAGACTAGACAGACAAGACTAGACAGACAAGACTAGACAGACAAGACTAGACAGACAAGACTAGACAGACAAGACTAGACAGACAAGACTAGACAGACAAGACTAGACAGACAAGACTAGACAGACAAGACTAGACAGACAAGACTAGACAGACAAGACTAGACAGACAAGACTAGACAGACAAGACTAGACAGACAAGACTAGACAGACAAGACTAGACAGACAAGACTAGACAGACAAGACTAGACAGACAAGACTAGACAGACAAGACTAGACAGACAAGACTAGACAGACAAGACTAGACAGACAAGACTAGACAGACAAGACTAGACAGACAAGACTAGACAGACAAGACTAGACAGACAAGACTAGACAGACAAGACTAGACAGACAAGACTAGACAGACAAGACTAGACAGACAAGACTAGACAGACAAGACTAGACAGACAAGACTAGACAGACAAGACTAGACAGACAAGACTAGACAGACAAGACTAGACAGACAAGACTAGACAGACAAGACTAGACAGACAAGACTAGACAGACAAGACTAGACAGACAAGACTAGACAGACAAGACTAGACAGACAAGACTAGACAGACAAGACTAGACAGACAAGACTAGACAGACAAGACTAGACAGACAAGACTAGACAGACAAGACTAGACAGACAAGACTAGACAGACAAGACTAGACAGACAAGACTAGACAGACAAGACTAGACAGACAAGACTAGACAGACAAGACTAGACAGACAAGACTAGACAGACAAGACTAGACAGACAAGACTAGACAGACAAGACTAGACAGACAAGACTAGACAGACAAGACTAGACAGACAAGACTAGACAGACAAGACTAGACAGACAAGACTAGACAGACAAGACTAGACAGACAAGACTAGACAGACAAGACTAGACAGACAAGACTAGACAGACAAGACTAGACAGACAAGACTAGACAGACAAGACTAGACAGACAAGACTAGACAGACAAGACTAGACAGACAAGACTAGACAGACAAGACTAGACAGACAAGACTAGACAGACAAGACTAGACAGACAAGACTAGACAGACAAGACTAGACAGACAAGACTAGACAGACAAGACTAGACAGACAAGACTAGACAGACAAGACTAGACAGACAAGACTAGACAGACAAGACTAGACAGACAAGACTAGACAGACAAGACTAGACAGACAAGACTAGACAGACAAGACTAGACAGACAAGACTAGACAGACAAGACTAGACAGACAAGACTAGACAGACAAGACTAGACAGACAAGACTAGACAGACAAGACTAGACAGACAAGACTAGACAGACAAGACTAGACAGACAAGACTAGACAGACAAGACTAGACAGACAAGACTAGACAGACAAGACTAGACAGACAAGACTAGACAGACAAGACTAGACAGACAAGACTAGACAGACAAGACTAGACTAGACTAGACAGACAAGACTAGACAGACAAGACTAGACAGACAAGACTAGACAGACAAGACTAGACAGACAAGACTAGACAGACAAGACTAGACAGACAAGACTAGACAGACAAGACTAGACAGACAAGACTAGACAGACAAGACTAGACAGACAAGACTAGACAGACAAGACTAGACAGACAAGACTAGACAGACAAGACTAGACAGACAAGACTAGACAGACAAGACTAGACAGACAAGACTAGACAGACAAGACTAGACAGACAAGACTAGACAGACAAGACTAGACAGACAAGACTAGACAGACAAGACTAGACAGACAAGACTAGACAGACAAGACTAGACAGACAAGACTAGACAGACAAGACTAGACAGACAAGACTAGACAGACAAGACTAGACAGACAAGACTAGACAGACAAGACTAGACAGACAAGACTAGACAGACAAGACTAGACAGACAAGACTAGACAGACAAGACTAGACAGACAAGACTAGACAGACAAGACTAGACAGACAAGACTAGACAGACAAGACTAGACAGACAAGACTAGACAGACAAGACTAGACAGACAAGACTAGACAGACAAGACTAGACAGACAAGACTAGACAGACAAGACTAGACAGACAAGACTAGACAGACAAGACTAGACAGACAAGACTAGACAGACAAGACTAGACAGACAAGACTAGACAGACAAGACTAGAGAAACAAGAATAGGCAAACAAGACCTGAGCAAAACTAAACTCTGTCTAATCTGTTATAACTTCCGTAAAACTTTCAATTTCCTTCGGTGATTATGGAAGCAGGAAGGAGGTATTGGTATTGGTTTCTAGTATTTAATTTGCTGGAAAACAAGGAAACGTGAACGTTGAGCCGCAATGCTTACTGAATGGTTAGTTTATAAATATTCATCGCCGCCCTCGAATCGGTTTCACGCAATTTCCATGTGTTCCGCGAGGAATAACAAGCGATACATGAGGAAAATTCGCAAATCAGTTTTCGATTCCGTTGAGGAATCGAAATCAGATCGATTTTCAGTTCAGTTGAGGATTTATCAGGATTTTGTTAAGCTTCAGTTGAGTTTCTAGTTTTTCAGTTTTTAAGGTTCAGTTTTAAGAAAACTCAATTTGCAAAAGTAATTTTGAGAAAATTGCGAAATTTTCAAGAATGTAATAAATTCGTTGAGAAACAAGGTTTAGTGCAAATTAGTTGTAATAATTCCTATCGGAGTCAAAATATTAGTTTGGATATGCAGAAACCAGTTGAAATTTACACGATCGTAAATCCGCGAAATTGCGAATAAACCGTGGGCGTTTAAAAACTCGCCGGCAAAAAAGTTTGTTAGCAGTGTTAACTAGATAATAGCAAACCACACCGTGCGAGCGCAGAGCAAATAATTTATTAAGTGGACATGCCATGTACGGCGACAAGAAACATACAATCAAACGTAATGCGTATACACTTCATTTCTGCTGATCGTTCCGTTCCTCTTTATTGCATCTTTATCTTTATTACGCGCTGAGAGTAACTGAATATGGCCACTACATCACACACGCGCATTCTCTCCCAGTCCGTCCGTCCGACGATGAAAACCCAATTGATGCGTTTCAATTTACCTTGCCCATATAAGCCCGTGTATTACATTTCTGGCATAGTGTTAGGAAATTATTTAAACCGCATTTACATCCATCGCTTGTCATAACGGCCTCTCCACAAGACCATTACAACCAAATAGACAAACTAACTAGGAAATAACTTTTCATTTATTACTCCTTTAGTTTATTAGTATATATTTAGATAGGACTAGACAAAACTATAATATATATAAAACAGGCGAGACCAACAGATTAATGCGATGACTCTGCGTTTATTGATGGCGAACCGGAAACGGAGCCGAGAACCGTTAATTGCGTAATATTTTAGCGAGAGCCTCATCCCATTAAGCGATCCTGTCCGTTCATATTTCTCTCGCAAATAGCGGACAGGCAACACACGCACACGCTCCGACAACCCAGTTCGCGAAAAAAGACGTCCGCCCGTCCGATAATTAATACGCGAAGGCGGGTTCGTGTACTAACCTCGCGTTGGAGTCTAACTAAAACAAAAGGTCGACTGTAAACTATCTACACTAGCTTTGCTGTTTAAACTACATGGTCTAGTATTGTCTGTCTAGTCTTGTCTGTCTAGGCTTGTCTGTCTAGTCTTGTCTGTCTAGTCTTGTCTGTCTAGTCTTGTCTGTCTAGTCTTGTCTGTCTAGTCTTGTCTGTCTAGTCTTGTCTGTCTAGTCTTGTCTGTCTAGTCTTGTCTGTCTAGTCTTGTCTGTCTAGTCTTGTCTGTCTAGTCTTGTCTGTCTAGTCTTGTCTGTCTAGTCTTGTCTGTCTAGTCTTGTCTGTCTAGTCTTGTCTGTCTAGTCTTGTCTGTCTAGTCTTGTCTGTCTAGTCTTGTCTGTCTAGTCTTGTCTGTCTAGTCTTGTCTGTCTAGTCTTGTCTGTCTAGTCTTGTCTGTCTAGTCTTGTCTGTCTAGTCTTGTCTGTCTAGTCTGTCTAGTTTTGTCTGTCTAGTCTTGTCTGTCTAGTCTTGTCTTGTCTGTCTGTCCTCCTCGGTGGTGTAGTTGACAACATACCCGCCTTTCAATGCGGGAGACCCGGGTTCGATTCCTGGTCGGGGAGATAACAACTAGGGCGGTTTTTCTGTAAACCGTCCGGGCTGCACACCCTGAATGTATGCAAAATATGCGATACCAGGGTGGCGCATACTAAAGCCAAGGTGGAATAGGGGGTTTAGTGAGAGCTTCCCCCGAACAAAAAAAAAGTCTTGTCTGTCTAGTCGCAGTATTTTGTAATAGCTTATAATAGTCTTGTAATAGTCTTGTCTGTCTAGTCTTGTCTGTCTAGTCTTGTCTGTCTAGTCTTGTCTGTCTAGTCTTGTCTGTCTAGTCTTGTCTGTCTAGTCTTGTCTGTCTAGTCTTGTCTGTCTAGTCTTGTCTGTCTAGTCTTGTCTGTCGAGTCTTGTCTGTCTAGTCTTGTCTGTCTAGTCTTGTCTGTCTAGTCTTGTCTGTCTAGTCTTGTCTGTCTAGTCTTGTCTGTCTAGTCTTGTCTGTCTAGTCTTGTCTGTCTAGTCTTGTCTGTCTAGTGTTGTCTATCTAGTCTTGTCTGTCTAGTCTTGTCTGTCTAGTCTTGTCTGTCTAGTCTTGTCTGTCTAGTCTTGTCTGTCTAGTCTTGTCTGTCTAGTCTTGTCTGTCTAGTCTTGTCTGTCTAGTCTTGTCTGTCTAGTCTTGTCTGTCTAGTCTTGTCTGTCTAGTCTTGTCTGTCTAGTCTTGTCTGTCTAGTCTTGTCTGTCTAGTCTTGTCTGTCTAGTCTTGTCTGTCTAGTCTTGTCTGTCTAGTCTTGTCTGTCTAGTCTTGTCTGTCTAGTCTTGTCTGTCTAGTCTTGTCTGTCTAGTCTTGTCTGTCTAGTCTTGTCTGTCTAGTCTTGTCTGTCTAGTCTTGTCTGTCTAGTCTTGTCTGTCTAGTCTTGTCTGTCTAGTCTTGTCTGTCTAGTCTTGTCTGTCTAGTCTTGTCTGTCCAGTCTTGTCTGCCTAGTCTTGTCTGTCTAGTCTTGTCTGTCTAGTCTTGTCTGTGTAGTCTTGTCTGTCTAGTCTTGTCTGTCTAGTCTTGTCTGTCTAGTCTTGTATGTCTAGTCTTGTCTGTCTAGTCTTGTCTGTCTAGTCTTGTCTGTCTAGTCTTGTCTGTCTAGTCTTGTCTGTCTAGTCTTGTCTGTCTAGTCTTGTCTGTCTAGTCTTGTCTGTCTAGTCTTATCTGTCTAGTCTTATCTGTTTAGTCTTGTCTGTCTAGTCTTGTCTGTCTAGTCTTGTCTGTCTGGTCTTGTCTGTCTGTTCTTGTCTGTCTAGTCTTGTCTGTCTAGTCTTGTCTGTCTAGTCTTGTCTGTCTAGTCTTGTCTGTCTAGTCTTGTCTGTCTAGTCTTGTCTGTCTAGTCTTGTCTGTCTAGTCTTGTCTGTCTAGTCTTGTCTGTCTAGTCTTGTCCGTCTAGTCTTGTCCGTCTAGTCTTGTCTGTCTAGTCTTGTCTGTCTAGTATTGTCTGTATAGTCTTGTCTGTCTAGTCTTGTCTGTCTAGTCTTGTCTATCTAGTCTTGTCTATCTAGTCTTGTCTGTCTAGTCGTGTCTGTCTAGTCTTGTCTGTCTAGTCTTGTCTGTCTAGTCTTGTCTGTCTAGTCTTGTCTGTCTAGTCTTGTCTGTCTAGTCTTGTCTGTCTAGTCTTGTCTGTCTAGTCTTCTCTGTCTAGTCTTGTCTATCTAGTCTTGTCTGTCTAGTCTTGTCTGTCTAGTCTTGTCTGTCTAGTCTTGTCTGTCTAGTCTTGTCTGTCTAGTCTTGTCTGTCTAGTCTTGTCTGTCTAGTCTTGTCTGTCTAGTCTTGTCTGTCTAGTCTTGTCTGTCTAGTCTTGTCCGTCTAGTCTTGTCCGTCAAGTCTTGTCCGTCTAGTCTTGTCTGTCTAGTCTTGTCTGTCTAGTCTTGTCTGTCTAGTCTTGTCTGTCTAGTCTTGTCTGTCTAGTCTTGTCTGTCTAGTCTTGTCTGTATAGTCTTGTCTATCTAGTCTTGTCTGTCTAGTCGTGTCTGTCTAGTCTCGTCTTTTTAATCTTGTCTGTCTAGTCTTTTCTGTCTAGTCTTGTCTGTCTAGTCTTGTCCGTCTAGTCTTGTCCGTCTAGTCTTGTCCGTCTAGTCTTGTCTGTCTAGTCTTGTCTGTCTAGTCTTGTCCGTCTAGTCTTGTCTGTCTAGTCTTGTCTGTCTAGTCTTGTCTGTCTAGTATTGTCTGTCTAGTCTTGTCTGTCTAGTCTTGTCTGTCTAGTCTTGTCCGTCTAGTCTTGTCCGTCTAGTCTTGTCTGTCTAGTCTTGTCTGTCTAGTCTTGTCTGTCTAGTCTTGTCTGTCTAGTCTTGTCTGTCTAGTCTTGTCTGTCTAGTCTGGTCTGTCTAGTCTTGTCTGTCTAGTCTTGTCTGTCTAGTCTTGTCTGTCTAGTCTTGTCTGTCTAGTCTTGTCTATCTAGTCTTGTCTGTCTAGTCTTGTCTGTCTAGTCTTGTCTGTCTAGTCTTGTCTGTCTAGTCTTGTCTGTCTAGTCTTGTCTGTCTAGTCTTGTCTGTCTAGTCTTGTCTGTCTAGTCTTGTCTGTCTAGTCTTGTCCGTCTAGTCTTGTCCGTTTAGTCTTCTCCGTCTAGTCTTGTCTGTCTAGTCTTGTCTGTCTAGTCTTGTCTGTCTAGTCTTGTCTATCTAGTCTCGTCTGTCTAATCGTGTCTGTCTAGTCTCGTATTTTTAATCTTGTCTGTCTAGTCTTGTCTGTCTAGTATGTCTGGTATGTATGGTCGGTCTGGAGTCTGCCTAGTCTATCTAGTCTGTCTAGTCTGTCTAGTCTGTCTAGTCTGTCTAGTACGTCTAGTCCGTCTAGTCCGTCTAGTCTGTCTAGTCTTGACTGTCTAGTCTGCGTGATTGAATTTAGTTGTAAGTGAATAACACACCGATGGCTAAATAATGAATGTATGCGTTATCGAGCGACAATAGAATGTTAACAGGAACAAATGGAATCGATTTATCATAGGATTTATGCGCCGTAGATTAATTTAGATTGAAAGCGGTCGAACGGGAGACGACAAGCGCAGATTAATTTTCGGTTTCAATTTTGCAAGCGGTTTTTTGCCCGCTGTTCCGTCGCGAAAAGAAGTCGCGCTATTAAATAATGAATATTTAAACGGTTTCATTACTCAACCGATTATTTATTCCAGAGGCTTATTGATTTATTATCGGCGCGATATTTGCATGAGTTATTGAAATTGCAACATGTTACTGGACTAGACAAACAAGGTTTGTTAGAAAAATGAAACTGGATAGATGAGAATTGATGGTCAGGAATTGATAGACAAGATTGGACACGCAAGACAAGTTGTAGTTGTCGCAAGAGAAAAATGTCGCGATTTTAATTTGGATTAGTTGTTGTCTTCCGTCTGTCTGTAATTAAATATGTGGGTGGTTCGTGATATTCTGCAAAGATTTGTCCGTCGCGTTCGGCCCGCAATCATACTGACACTCGTTTATTACATAGCACACATTCTCGCCTCGTTCACTTCCTAGTTCTAGACTTACGTAAAACTCGCATTGTTGTTTAAACGAATTGTTCTTTGATTGAAATATGGATTAGTCTAATCCAATCTTCTCTTAATATTTAATATAATAAATTGTTGTTTAACACGTTAACGCGGGCGTGTACCACCAGTGGTACACCGCTAAACTAAAACACAAAACCGAGCGCCGACCTCAACGTGTTAAACGAGTTGAGTTTTGATTGTAATCTGCTATAGTCAAATATATTTAGTGTAATACATAGTTGTTTAAATGGTTTATTTTTTGATTGAAATATGGAATAGTCTAACCCCGTGTTCGTTTAATATTTAGTATAATACAATAATTTATTTAGTCAATAATCAATATAATACAGTAAATTTAGTGTTGTCTATCTATGTTATGTGTGTTAAGAAAGTGATAAATTTAGTCCATCTCGTTTTAATGCTCCCACAAGAATTTCTGACAACTTAACTAGCTGTAACCCGATACAGTGTTTGTTGATGTTAAAAAGAAAGGATTATTTCGTATGAGAATATCGAATTTCGATAATTCACGGTTTTCTCGATTCAAGAGATTTACGGCGAAAATAACCGTGGAAATTGAAAAACTCGCGGAAATTAATTGCGGCAATGGAAGTTATAAATGTCCGGAGATCGGTGGGACGAGATTGGAGATTTGCGATAGCTTTGTGCACTAAATATAAACGGGGTCTGCGCGCGAGGGAGGCGGCGGGGGACGCGAGCCCGCCGCTCGCGAGACAACGCGGTAATTGTAATTTTGATTAATTAGTTTGCGGCGCACGTACCAGCTATATGTAAATATCTGATTATGTAATCGGGCGTTTTTCTTTTTCCTACGGGTTTTAGCTTATTTCTCTTTTCCGTTTTCAACGTCGCCGATTATATTTCACTGTTAAACTTAATTACGACTCGCATGCAACGCGTTTATGATTCTAATTTGTACCTTTTCTTGCACACGCTTTAATTACATTTACATTTCAAACATTTAATCTCGTTCTTAACATAAAACTACATTTTACAAACAAGACATTCAGAAGATATACAGACAAGACAGAACTAAACATACAACAGTTCCAAACTACAGACAACATTAGACAGACAAGACTAGACAGACAAGACTAGATATACAAGACTAGATATAGAAGACTAGACACACAAAACTAGACAGACAAGACTAGACAGACAAGACTAGACAGACAAGACTAGACAGACAAAGACTAGACAGACAAGACTAGACAGACAAGACTAGACAGACAAGACTAGACAGACAAGACTAGACAGACAAGACTAGACAGACAAGACTAGATAGACAAGACTAGACGAACAAGACTAGACAGACTAGACAGACAAAACTGAGACTCGGCAGACTATCTGTTTGCATTTATTTATTGTTAGGTTTTAGCAAATGCGATAATTTTTTCGCTGGCATCCATAAGATTTGCGTTTCGCCATCCTTCAAATATATAAATTGCATAAATCTTATCGGGACAAGATTGAGATTCTGCGAGGCATAGACGACATTCCGCAACAAAAGACCGCAATAATTCACCTCAGCTAGACCTCACACAAATCACAATCGCTATATTTAGTTGCAAATACATAGATTATTAGTATTGACTGTCTAGTCTTGTCTGTCTGGTCTTGTCTATTTAGAATCAGACAAGACTTAAAAAAAGTCTTGTCCATCTAGTCTTATCTCTCTAGTCTTGTCTGTCTAGTATTATCTGGCTAGTCTTGTCTGTTTATTCTTGTCTGTCTAGTCCTGTTTGTCTAGTCTTTTTTGGCTAGTCTTCTCCGTTTAGTCGTGTATGTCTAGTCTGTCCAGTTTGTCCAGTCTATCCAGACTGTCCAGTATGTCTAGTCTGTCCAGTCTGTATAGCCTGTCCAGTCTGCCCAGGCTGTCCAGGCAATCTAGTCTGTCTAGGCTGTCCAGTCTGTCGATTATGTATAGTTTGTATAGTCTGTCTAGTCTGTCCAGTCTGTTCAGTCTGTCAAGTCCTTCCAGTCTGTCCAGACTGTTCAGTCTGTCCAGCCTGTTTAGTCTGTCCAGTCTGTCTAGTCTGTATGGTCTGTCTAGTCTCTATAGTCTATCTAGTCTGTCTAGTCTGTCTAGTCTGTCTAGTCTGTCTAGTCTGTCTAGTCTGTCTAGTCTGTCTAGTCTGTCTAGTCTGTCTAGTCTGTCTAGTCTGTCTAGTCTGTCTAGTCTGTCTAGTCTGTCTAGTCTGTCTAGTCTGTCTAGTCTGTCTAGTCTGTCTAGTCTGTCTAGTCTGTCTAGTCTGTCTAGTCTGTCTAGTCTGTCTAGTCTGTCTAGTCTGTCTAGTCTGTCTAGTCTGTCTAGTCTGTCTAGTCTGTCTAGTCTGTCTAGTCTGTCTAGTCTGTCTAGTCTGTCTAGTCTGTCTAGTCTGTCTAGTCTGTCTAGTCTGTCTAGTCTGTCTAGTCTGTCTAGTCTGTCTAGTCTGTCTAGTCTGTCTAGTCTGTCTAGTCTGTCTAGTCTGTCTAGTCTGTCTAGTCTGTCTAGTCTCGCCAGAGCTGCCAGGGATGTTCGACAGGGAAGATAGACCAAATGATCTGTGGCACCAACACAGAATCGGCCGTCACTTCGATGCAGGCTGGAGGGTCCACCAGGGGTGCCAACAGTTCAAATGTGGCAGAAGCTCTGGAGCGCTGGCCAAAAAACCGGGAAGCCGATACGCCGGAAGGGATGATCGCTACCCTTACCAACGTCTGTAAGGAATGTCTTCAAGCTAGGAAGACCACATCTAAAAAGAAGAAAGTGTACTGGTGGACTGAGGAGATCAGTAAGTTGAGAAAGACCTGCGTTAAGGCCAGACGTGCGTACCAAAGGTACAAAACAAAAATTGCAGAGCTGGCGGCAAGGAAAGAAGCTCCACGAACAAACTGCCTCGACTCTAAGAAAATGCTACGGAAAAGCATAAATTTGTTAAAAAAGGAAATGTCGGCTAAACCTCTGCGCGATGATTGACCAAAACCCCTGGGGAGACGCGTACCAAATAGCGACTAGAGAGCTAAAGAGCCGAAAGCCCAGCCTGTGCCCCAACCCGGGCATGATGGAAAAAAATTACAACGAACTCACCCAGCACGGGCCTGGGATAAACCGACTTGCAGTGAAGCACCAGAATTTACCACCGAGGAACTAGTAGTGGCCAGCAATCGGCTTAAAAAAGACAGAGCGCCAGGTCTGGACATGATCCCAACGGAAATTGTCAAAACTGCATGCAGCGCTGTACCAAAGTACGTCCTAAATACTATGAACAGAACGCTAAGAGATGGTGTGTTTCCACAGAACTGGGAAAAATCAAAACTTGTTCTTCTCCGAAAAGGCGACAAGCCGCTTAACGAAACGACGTCCTATAGGCCTCTCTGTCTCCTGGACACTGCAGGCAAACTGTTGGAGCAGCTGCTGCTACTAAGGATAAAGAAGGAGCTTAAAGCAGGTGAGAATCTCTCGGACAATCAGTATGGTTTGAGGGATGGCCGATCTACAATCGACGCTCTTAATAAAGTTGTGGCCATAGCAGATGCCGCTAGGAAGGGTACCTGGAAAACCAGAAGGCTATGTGCACTAATTACCCTTGATGTACGAAATGCGTTTATTTCGGCCTGCTGGCAGGACATTATGGACGAAGTCACGCGACGCAGCTACCCACTGTATCTGCCAGCGATGATTGATAGTGACCTATCCCAGAGGGAAATCGTCTTTGTCTCAGATGGCCACTGCACTACCAAGCAAGTCCACAGTGGTGTACCTCAGGGCTCAGTCATGGGCCCAACGCTGTGGAACATAGTGTACGATGGGGTTCTTAAACTCAAGATGCCGGAAGGAGTGGAGACCGTCGGCTTTGCAGATGACCTCGCCCTGGTGGTATGTGACAAAACTGAGCTGGGGTTGGAGCGGAGGGCCAACAAAGCCATGCAACTAATAGACCAATGGATGCGGGACAAGCAGCTCAAACTAGCACCCGAAAAGACCGAGGCAGTACTCTTAACAGTCAAGAGAAAAATAGGGGATGTAGCATTCAAACTTATAGACGCTGTCATAACGCCAAAGAGTGCTATAAACTATCTAGGCGTCATGATTGACAAGAATTTGGCATTTAGAGAGCAAGTCAACAAAGCCGCGGACAAAGCCCATAAATCCTGGCGCTGGAAAGGATTATGCCCAACGTGGGAGGTCCGCGAAGCAGCAAGAGAAAACTGTTATGCACGGTGGCCCACGCTGCTATGCTCTACGCGGCCCCTGTCTGGGCGAGAGCTATGGACGCAGATGGCAACAAACGCAAGCTTGGAGCGATCCAACGAATGCTCGCGATCAGAACCAGTAGTGCATACAGAACTGTCTCCAGAGAGGCGGCCCTAGTGATAGCAGGGATAGCGCCAATATAAACTATTAGTTCAGGAGAGATCTAAGATCTACACAGCCAGACACGGAACTACTACGATCAGCAAGAAAGAAAATAGGAAGGGCGGAATTACTCCGGACGTGGCAGAATGATTGGAAAGCCGCGAAAAGGGTCAATGGACAAGGTTGCTGATAAGGGATGTGGCAAAATAGGTAGAGAGGAAGCATGTAGAGCTGAATTACCATCTAACCCAAGTCCTCAGCGGACATGACTGTTTTAGGGATTATCTCCACAAGATCGGGAGAGCTCCCGACAGCTACTGTGAATACTGCGGGGAAAATGACAGCGTGGCGCACACCATGTACGACTGCGACAAGTGGGACACAGAGAGAAACAAGTTGCCATACGATATGGAACCTCGAAACACTATCGAGTTCATGCTGGAATCTGAAAACAAGTGGAACAGCATCCAGAGAGTCATATCTGACATAATGAGCTCCAAAGAGAAGGACGAGAGAAGCAGACAGGCAAAAAAAAACTACGCGTCAACTCGAACCAGAACCAGCAGCTGGACGCCGAAAGTAAGGCAAGGAAGAAGACGAAGAAGGCGAGAGACACCTTCATTCCCAACTACGGCATCTACCGTCCGGTCTGCACACCCTGAAGGCATGCGCAAGCGATGTAGGGGTGTAGCATACTAAAGTCAAGTAGATAAGGGGTTTAGTGAGTGAGAGCCTCACACGAGAGTGAGAGGCTAGGAGAGCTTCCCCCAAACCACCATAAACAAGTCTCTCTGTCTGTCTAGTCTGTCTGGTCTGTATGGTCTATCTGGTCTGTATGGTCTGTCTGGTCTGAAAAGTCGGACTGGTGTGTCTGGTCTGTATGGTCCGTCTGGTCTGTCGGGTCTGTCTGGTCTATCTGGTCTCTCTGGTCTGTCTGGTCTGTCTGGTCTGTCTGGTCTGTCTTGTCTGTCTGGTCTGTCTGGTCTGTCTGGTCTGTCTGGTCTGTCTGGTCTGTCTGGTCTGTCTGGTCTGTCTGGTCTGTCTGGTCTGTCTGGTCCGTCTAGTCCGTCTGGTCTGTCTGGTCTGTCTGGTCTGTCTGGTCTGTCTGGTCTGTCTGGTCTGTCTGGTCTGTCTGGTCTGTCTGGTCTGTCTGGTCTGTCTGGTATGTCTGGTCTGTCTGGTCTGTCTGGTCTGTCTGGTCTGTCTGGTCTGTCTGGTCTGTCTGGTCTGTCTGGTCTGTCTGGTCTGTCTGGTCTGTCTGGTCTGTCTGGTCTGTCTGGTCTGTCTGGTCTGTCTGGTCTGTCTGGTCTGTCTGGTCTGTCTGGTCTGTCTGGTCTGTCTGGTCTGTCTGGTCTGTCTGGTCTGTCTGGTCTGTCTGATCTGTCGGGTCTGTCTGGTCTGTTTTGTCTGTCTGGTCTGTCTGGTCTCTCTGGTCTGTCTGGTCTGTCTGGTCTGTCTGGTCTGTCTGGTCTGTCTGGTCTGTCTGGTCTGTCTGGTCTGTCTGGTCTGTCTGGTCTGTCTGGTCTGTCGGGTCTGTTTTGTCTGTCTGGTCTGTTTTGTCTGTCTGGTCTGTCTGGTCTCTCTGGTTTGTCTGGTCTGTCTGGTCTGTCTGGTCTGTCTGGTCTGCCTGGTCTGCCTGGTCTGTCGGGTCTGTCTGGTCTGTCTGGTCTGCCTGGTCTGTCTGGTCTGTCTGGTCTGTCTGGTCTGTCTGGTCTGTCTGGTCTGTCTGGTCTGTCTGGTCTGCCTGGTCTGCCTGGTCTGTCTGGTCTGCCTGGTCTGTCTGGTCTGTCTGGTCTGTCTGGTCTGTCTGATCTGTCTGGTCTGTCTGGTCTGTCTGGTCTGTCTGGTCTGTCTGGTCTGTCTGGTCTGTCTGGTCTGTCTGGTCTGTCTGGTCTGTCTGGTCTGTCTGGTCTGTCTGGTCTGTCTGGTCTGTCTGGTCTGTCTGGTCTGTCTGGTCTGTCTGGTCTGTCTGGTCTGTCTGGTCTGTCTGGTCTGTCTGGTCTGTCTGGTCTGTCTGGTCTGTCTGGTCTGTCTGGTCTGTCTGGTCTGTCTGGTCTGTCTGGTCTGTCTGGTCTGTCTGGTCTGTCTGGTCTGTCTGGTCTGTCTAGTCTGTCTAGTTTGTCTAGTCTGTCTAGCCTGTCTCTCGGGTCTGTCTTCTCTTGTCTAGTGTGCGTTGTCTTTTTGGTCTAATCTGTCTAGTCATAAACACTTAAGTATTTATATTCCATAAGTGTGCGTGTCTACCAGTAAATATTTTTGAGAATTCGCGCGCAAAAATTGCCTTTCTGCGCGGCGTTTGCAGCCGCAGACTACATTTTACTTATAACCCATGAATATTCATTCGAGCGCGTTCATTGATTACGCGATACCGATTGGCGAGATTAAATGGAACTTTGCATAAGCAAAACCAAACATTACGAACTGAATAAGACGTTGGAATTGGAACAGATGGAATATTTAAGATCGCACGTCGCCAACTAAAATATAACAAGAGTAACTAGACAGAACGGATAAGTTGACTATAATAGAAAGATGGTTAGTTTAGTCTTGTTCAATCATATCTAGTCTTGTTCGGCTTTATAGCTTTTTTTTGGGGGAGGTAGTGAGCACGCTACCAACAAGTGGCCCCCCTGAACTACTGATCGCCACTCCGGGACCGCTTTCGCATTACTTCGGGGAGGTGTCCGTATCTAGCCGTTTCCTTACGTCCCCCGTACTCTCGCGAGGTTAGGGGTTGGTCTTCCTGTGTTTCATTTAATTTCTCCGCTCATCTTTTATTTTCCATAGTACCTCGTAAGAAGCTTTCACCTGAGACCAATTTTGCTCGCTTTGCATCATTGCAGGAACCAATCTTTCTACATCCAGTCTAACTCCTAATGAAAACTTAACCTAACCTAAACTAACCTAACTAAAAAACCTAACCTAACTCCTAATGACTCTTCAAGCTGGATTCTTTCGTCTTGATAATTTGGGCATTCGACAATTGTATAATATGCGTCGTCATTTTCGTCGTCTTTTTGTTTCTTCTCTTGAACCTCTCCAGGTAAGCCATGAAACCGCCGTGTCCGGAAAAGGCTTGTGTCAGGTCACAGCACATTTGACCATGTGCTCTTTCATACCACTCTCTCACGTTTGGTATCAATCTTTGTGTCCAACGCCCGACTGTATCCGATTCCCATCTTGCTTGCAATCTCTCCATTAGTTTTTCCCGTGCCGCAGCTTTTGCTATCAGCTTTCTTGTTTTGCTTTTGTCCAGTCTACACTCCCTGTATATTTCTTCTATTCTCTTCAATCGGCGGAATGCTGGCTAATACCAAACCAGCTCCAACAGAAATCGTTCTATATGCGCAGACGACGCGTATTGTACATATCATTGTATAGTTAGTCTTATCTGTAGTAAGGTCTGTCTACTCGTTAGTTCGCATTACCGATGGTGCTCTTCATGAAACGTGAACTAAATGAACTAACAACGGCAGGCAATCAGACCTACTGGTTAAGATGATCATGACAATGTCTGAGAACAACTGTGGAGCTGTAAGACAAGTGGGCAAGAGATTGAGCATTCCTGAACCATTAACACATTAAGGAATACCCACTCAGGTCCTACCGAGTACACCTTATGTGTTCCTGAACGCAACCGACAATGCAATCGAATATATCCTGTCATCTTTTATTTGTATTTCTATCAACATTGTGATTAGGGTTTGACGGTTTTTCAAACCCGGTTTTATAAAACCGGTTTTAAAGAAAATTTGTCACATTTGAAAACCGGTTTTTAAATTAAGAAAACCGGTTTTACCTAAAATTAAATTGTTAGGTAAAATTTATTTTTAATCTTATTTGATTTTATATCTTATTCATTCTATGCAACGAGTTTAGGTTTTGGCCATTGGCCAGTGCTTGTGCATTGTGCATGTTAATAAGTGAAGTTATATTTGAATTTCTGTTAAATGAACTGAAAGTTAAACACTGAAAAAAGTTTGAAATTATTATATGCTTTAGTAGACCGATTTCAAGAAAGAAGACAAGTAGAATTAACAACTCTTTTGCTGTATTTGCAAAATCACCAAAATAAATCCAGTTTAGAAAAGAAATGTAGTGTAAATTTTCTGTGTATTTTATATATCATTGAAGTTATCTGGAGAGATGGTTCCAAAATCTTATGCGAAAACCGCTTCTTATGAAGAGCAAATCGAAGAAACTACTCATCAGAGTAATGCTTTTCATAGTAAATTCATAAGTTTCTTGGAGACCCTGAAGGAAAGCTTACAACTCTAATTGAAAACTTAAATTTTTGTTTGAGTTTTCGTTATTTTATCTAAGTACATATATTTTGATTTTGATATGGATTTCGGTTTTTTTATTTTATATAAACAAAATAAAACATTTGCAAGAACTTAAAAACGTTAGGAAGATAGTTACAAAATCAATAATGATGATTCGTAAACAAAGTGAAAATTTTAAATTACAATCAATAGAAGAGGACTTTAAGCAACATAAATCACGAAACTATTATAGAACGTTCAAGCAAAAGTTGACAAAGTATTCTTCGCCATCGCTCCATTTTGTTAATGAAAATGGATAATTGGCTTATACTATAGATGCAAACTGTACAATCCTTGCAGTATACTTTTCTAAATTACTTAACAGTGATTTACCACAAGAAAAATTTAAGTTCATTAATTCTTATAAAATTAATCAAGGTTCAACCCCACCGACTGTACAAGAGATTAAAGAAATTATTCAATCACTAAAAAATAACAAAGCTTCAGGGGAGGATCAAATAACTGCAGAATTGTGGAAAAATGCAGGAGAAAATTGTATCACAAAATTGCACGAAATTATGTTGGACATTTGGGAAACGGAAAAAATCCCCTCGGATTGGAAGTTGGCGATAATCCATCCTATACACAAAAAACGAAATAAAACTGACCCAAACAATTATCGAGGAATATCCCTTCTTCAGGTCACATACAAAATTCTTTCAAAAGTGTTACTAAACCGTGCAGAGCTGCAAGTAGATAATCAAATCCGTGAATATCAAGGTGGATTCAGGAAGGGACGGTCCTGTGCAGAGCAAATTTTGAATTTGAAAAACGTCATACAATATTTTCGCAACACAACTAACAAAAAATATGTCATAACGTTTGTGGATTTCCGGAAAGCATACGACAGTATAGATCGCTTATCACTCTTTAGTGTTTTAACAGAATTTGGACTTGACCAAAAAACAAGAAATATTATCAAAGACACACTTACGGAGACAAAGGCTAAAGTAAAATTTATCGGTGGATTAAGTGAAGAGTTTGAAATAAATACAGGCGTCCGTCAAGGTGATGGAATTTCTCCATTACTTTTCAATTGTGCCCTGGAAAAAGTTGTTAGGGAATGGAGAAAAGCAGGGGCACCATCTCACCGACTAGGGCCAAAGATTAAGGGTATTCAAATAGACTGCCTAGCATTTGCTGATGATATGGCACTAATTGCTGAAGACATCTCTGATGCACAGAAGCAGATTACTATTTTGGAAGAACAAGCAGCAAAAATAGGGCTTCATATCTCTTATGAAAAAACTAAATTTATGACTAACATAAAAAATGCGCCACATGAAATTTATATTAACGTTAACAAAATTGCTAGAGTAAAGGAATATAAATACTTAGGCGAATGGGTTACAGAAAATGGCAATGAAAATAAATCTGTAACATCAAGAATCCAGAAAATGGAGGTAGCATTTCAATACACAAAAAATGTTTATAACAAGCAATGCCTGTCATGGAATAGTAAAATTCGTCATTATTTAACAGTGATTAAACCGGAAGCTCTTTATGCTTCAGAAACGCTAAATTTACAAATTAAAACATTAAAGGAACAATTAAATATTAAGGAAAGGAAAATTATGAGAAAGATCTTAGGGCCCAGAATTAAGAATGGCATACACTATCCCAAACCCAATTCTGAAATATATAGAAAAAATTCAAAAATTACCGATAACATGAGAATGAGACGAATTCAATTTTCGGGTCATTTGGAAAGAATGAATCATACGAGGCATACTTACCGAATCCACAAATTTCTACAGAACAAACGTACAAGACCAAAGTGGTACAAACAAGTGGAAAGGGACCTAGTGGAGATGGGATCGCCAGATCTCATGAATAGAAATGTGATCAGGAATATTGTTCATACAAGGGGATTTGAGGAAGATCTGAAGAAACCAACACGACGTGCATGGTCGGAGGAACAGAAAGTACAACAATCCATGAAGATGAAAAGCTATTGGGCAAGGAGGAAGGCTCAGCATACGTTGATTCCGCGTGGTCCTAAGTGACCCATCCACGAGAAGAAGAAGAAAATAAAACATTTTACGCTATTTTATTTTTTTCGACAAAAAAACGGTTTGTTGGAAATTTGGAATTCGACCGGTTTTCCAAAAAGTCGGTTTTTGTATAAACCATAATTGTGATGAACCATACGCGAAATAAATAAATGTCTACTCGGATCTATCTAATATTATCTTGCCTGTTTTATTTCGTCTTTATTGCGTTGTTTGAATATATTTATTTATGTGTTGAAACCAAGTCCTGAGTGGGACCTGGATCTCGTCCTTCTGCCTACACTTGTATCAAGCACAATTTTGATCTGCCCATTTAACCCTTTCACCACGATAGACGTATACATACGTCTTTACAAATTTATCAATATATAAGAAAGGCTTATATATACGATCTCACTATAATATCGCGCCATGTGTATTGATGGTTCTCTCTGAAAGGACGCCGCAGTCAAAAAGTTAATTTGAGTTTTGCCCAGTTTTGATCTTAGTTACTAGTAAACAGTTTTTAATTTGGACCCATCCACCTTCTTCCCTAGAAGGGAGGAAGGGTTAGCAAGGAGGGTGGAAGATGGTGGGAGAGAAAGACAAAGCTCTTTTTCTTCTAAAATCGTGTTATTGTTAAAATTACGAAAAAGAAAGACGATTAGACCCGGACTAGGACACGAAAATAATCGTCGGCTCGACTCGGACTCGCCTAGGCTAAAAAGATCGGATAATCACAAACCCTAATCGAGAATATCGATAATATCGAGATATTGATTTTACCAACAGAAAAGTTTCTATCAAAGAATCTTTCTTGAGCCAAATGCAATGCATGCCAAACATGCATCCTCAATTGAAAATACAATTTTAGAAAAATTAAATTCCGATCAGATTTCATCAACAAACTGTAGATCACAATGTTATGAAATCGCTGCCGTGATGTCAGGTCACATATCTGGCGTTCAACTAAGAATTTTGGAAAAAAATAATAAAGCATTATGAATAGGACGATTGCGACTGCTACTACGTGGTAATGCATACTTACATTTAATTTAAAAAATCACTTAACCACACTTTTAAGTGTCTTGATCTTTGGCTTCATTTTCTTAACTAGATTTTTTCTAGTGATTCCCTAGTGAATCTTGCTTAATAGTGATATAAAAAACCTCCCTTAATAGTGGCTCATCACGAGGTTTCTTGAGATTTTGTGGCAGATTTTATATGATGGCTTTGCGCCATGCACATAAGATGCCTTATTTTTCCATATTTGTGCCCTAGGGATTTGAACCCGGGACTTAGAGCTTAGTAATCTAAACACCTTGACTATTAGACCATCATCACCTCCATATATTTGTTGGTTCTATATAATTTGTTAGCTAGTTTAGGCCGTTTGGTTAGACTACTTGTGAGTCTGGACGCGGCCTGTCTAGGCATAATTTAATGTAAGTTTCATGACAATATTAACGTTCGTGATTTTGGTTTTGATTAAAAAACTTAAATAAAACCTGAATGAAGTTCGTTTGCAACAAGAACGAAAAACAGCGATTCCTGTACAAATATGGTCCACTTCCTCCCGGGTTTTTTCCGCTGTCGCGAGAGATCTGCGAAGATTTCGTTGAATAAATGATAATTTCGCGGCCGCAAAATATTGCTCGCATAAATCGGTTTCGATAAATTATTAAAAGCACGCGCCGCCGGAGCAATCAGTATAATGCGTGTCCACTGCAACAACCTTTTAGCGTTTTTGCCCCGGTATTTAACAGACAGGACTTCATTCTTGACGCTCCGACCGAATACAGAGATTCATTCACCAGCGCCACAACTGATTCATAAAAGAGTTTATAAGAAAATATGTTTAATATTTATTCTTCTTCCTTAGGCTCTACAGCCCAAAATGGGGATTGCCCAATCATTCCTTCATTCGGGGTTCTGTTGTTTGATTCGTAATTGTTTTTTTTTTCGGGATGAGATAGCTGGCCCAAACCCCTTTTCGGAGGGCCATTCCTCCCGCTCTCGTTTGCCCTGACCTAGTCTTCCATACGGGTTGTTTACCGCATCTTAGACTAGGTTGCAGAGGTTTCCAGGATTTACTTCGTGGAGGTGAGAATCTGGATTGTGCACACAAGGCTATGCGATAATTTCTTCCTGTGCGATTGTCGTGTGGTGCGCATGCATATACTCCTTTAGAACCCCATTTATATTTATACGTTATGTTTATGTAATACTTCTTCTACTTCTGTGGTTTCTTATTTGGACTGGTTTATCCTCAAACTAGACTCACTGACAAGACCTGACAGATAAGACTAGAGAGAGCTTGTCTAGCCTTGTGAACAATTTTCTTCCAGCATCAAGAAGCTTAAACACATAGACACAGCTTTTAAATTTTCGTCTTGCCGATCCTAATGGCTCGCGTACACCTAATCCGTCATCGGCACAAGTTTGCTCGGGCGACGACGGCTGAACTCGGACGATTGAATCAAACACTTGTAAAAGAAAGAAAGCGTGTTTGTGTACGCGCTCAACGACCGTCATTGTCGGACGATGACGGTCGCGTTTGTGTACTCTCTTTCTTTTACACATGTTTTACAAGTGATTCAATCGTCCGAGTTCAGCCGTCGTCGCCAGAGAAAACTTCGGCCGGTGACGAATTAGGTGTACGCCAGCCTTAATAGATAATTAGCAAATAAATATTGTAGGTCGATAACGAGTATTAGTAGGCAGCGTACATTGTAATCAAGCCTCTAAACCAAGACGAGTCCGCAAAACGGTTTTGATGCAAATGAGCGCCGAATCGTAAATCAATATCCATCTAATTCCGATAATACTTTAATAACAGACGACGAGCGCTTATAATTACACAGTTGACTAGATACTGCGCCGTAAAACTAGATTTTAGTGTATTAACGTTTGAGTGTTTTAAAAGATGTCGTTGAATATGCATTTGCATTTTCAGTTCGCTTGATTTATAGTTGGAATTTAAATAATAAATCTATTTTTGTTGTCGTTATTTGTAACGCGACTAGGAATATAGTGAGGTATGCAGAAAGATCATATACTCCTTACACCCTTAAATCCTATACACCCGAAGTGTGGCAAGCTTCATTCAAACCTTGATCCGTTCTAATTAGGAAAACCTAACTTAGGCATATATGCAGGGTGTTATATAAACATGCGGTAAAAATTTAAGGAGTCATTCCTTGACCTATTCTAAGAATATTTTGTCCTGTGATTATTTCTGAAAAACCCCTTCGTTTCTAAGATATAGGGTGAACAAAATTTGCGACAGTAACTACATTTTATTATCAAAAAGTACATGTAAAGTTGCTCTTTTCACACACCCTGTATTTGGAAGTTCTAACTTCCACCTAATGAATTCCGGACTACCGAGGGCTGTGGCAGTACTTCACTAGTCAAATACATACAAATTAAAATCGTAATGTCAATTTTGGACTTCCTTTATATAATTTTCAGGATTTCATTGTGAGTCATTGTGAGTAAGTTTCCTGTGTCATATAGCACACAGAGTCGCCTATTAAAAAGAGATTTGTGCTGGAAACGAAATAATAAATTGCGATTTAGTTGGAAAAACGTTGGGTTTAATACCTCGCTCGCTTCCCGTCGACGCATACAGCCAGAGATCGTTTTTTAAAACTGAACAAAAAATTAGTTTGAGGCCGTAAAGGTAGTTGGATTTATAAAAAAATAGATTACTTGGCTAGTTGAAGCTTTAGATACAAAAAAAGTTTATGATATTTAGAACTAGACGGTCTATCATTGAGCAAAGTTTTGTTTCATTTTCCACGAATCATCTTGAACGAATTGTTGGTTTTTGTCGGCTGCCACGGTTTTACTGAATGAACGAATCTCTCGTTTCTAAATAAATCTGGATTTCTACGGAAAAAAGGCATGGGATAAAAACAGTTGCTGGGGCACACCAGGCCGTTTATACAAAAACGAAATCGAGCACAAATCCTTCCGCTTCTGTTATTGTTAAATTAAAAGTTTATTGAAGAAAGTTTTAGTAGATCTAATTAGCTTCCTCTTCGTTCTTTCCTGCTTTTTTAATAATTTTTTTTCGCTTAACATATTGTAAATTCATTAAGAAAGTAAATTGAATTCCTCGAGATTGCTTCAACTACTCTCTATGCAACAGACAGAATGCATTTACAATTAATTCAACTATGCAGTTAGACAAAATGAAACTAGAAACACCTTTTTATTCTTGATTTATAGACAAATTAATAGAGATATTTGGAGTAGTTTGGTTTAGGTAAACTAATTATTATATAAATAACTAATTCTTGAATCACGCAAAAACTAATAAACATTGAAGAAATCTACACGAATTAATAAACTTAATAAAGTCGGAACACAGCCTGAATATATAAATATATTCAGCCTTTCCGGAGCTCTATAATACTATTGAGTTTTTTTTTGGACTACCAAAACAAATCTCATATGAAATTTGTCAGTTATTTTATAGGTGGACTGAATTTTATAGGTGACCTTCGTGGCACTCAACGAAGACTAGAAAAATAATATTGCCACAGCCCTGGGTAGTTCAGAATTCATTAACTCCGATTTTATTAATTTTATAGGATTATCTATAATGTAGTATAGTTTTACCAATTCTACATGAATTAATTTATGGATGTGGCTATTTATACATACAGTATGTATACGCAATAGACTATTTATACATACAGTATGTATACGCAATTGGCTATTTATACATACAGTATGTATAGGCAATTGGCTATTTATACATACAGTATGAATACGCAATTGGCTATTTATACATACAGTCTGCATTCAGTCTGTAGATATAGTGTTGAATTTTTATAGAGGTGAAAATACAAAATGGACACTAATAAAAATGTTACTTAATCATAATTATATAATCGGTAGAGTAGAATATGGATATTATGGCAAAGCAAAAATGAATGAAAATGATTATGATACAGCAACGGCTTTGTTATTATCGAGCGCTAAAGGTGGAATGTAATTGTTTTGAATAAGAAAAGTGGAAAAAGTGTATACGAAAAGATATTCAAAATTAAAAAAAAACTTTACCACAAGCACAGAAACAGACCAAAGTGATTTAATGGAATTTTTAGGAAAAAATGAAGAAAATGGTGGAAATGGAGATAAACCATTTTTCGCTATAAAAAAGACACGGAAGAAGAACTGGAATCATTATTTATAGCCTCCTCAGAAATAGCTCTAAATTGTAATAATTCTCAGTGCTTACGTTCTTTTTGGGTTTAATGTTGAAAATATTGGGATTTTGTTATTAAAATCAAAATCAAAATCTTTATTCATCACTATCTAAGGTTGTAATATATATACATATATTTACATATTTATACACACATACAAACTAAGTGAGATTGTCAACATGATACTACATAATACTAATACTAGTTTGCTTTCTATAACAATTTTATTTTTTCAAAATATTCGGTCATATCATATGGTTCCATATTAATTAATAGTTTGCGTATATCTTTTTTAACTTTATTTAAATTCATTGTGCATTTTATTTCCTTCGGCAGCGAATTGTATAATTTGATGTTTATATATGGAGGTCCCTTTTCCGTCATAGTTAGACTATGGATTGGTATTGTATAGTTCCAATTTCTTCTATCTATATCTCTAAAGTTATTTCTGTGTTTTTCGAATAAGTGTTTTTATTTGAATGTGAATAATAATGTTTCGTATATATATATAATGCTGTTGTGGTTAATATTTGCGCTGATTTAAATTTGCCTCTGCAGGTTTCATTGTATTTTAAGTTCTGTATGATTCTCAATGCCTGCTTCTGTATTTTAAATATTATGTTAATATTACTGCCGCCTCCCCAGAACATTATACAGAATCTTGCCTGGCTTTGGAAATTGGCATAGTACACGGTCTTGAGAACCTCTCTAGTTAAATATTTTTGAAGTATTCTAAGGGCGAACACTGTTCTGTTGAGTTTAGTTGCTAGTTCGTGTATTTGTTGAGTCCAGTCAAGGTTTCTGTCAATTGTCAGTCCTAGTAATCGCACGTATGTTTTGTATTCGGTCCTTTCGTTATTTATAATTACATCGTTTGGGTCTCTTTGTAAATTTCGTTTTGTCTTCAGTATAATCAATTTTGTTTTTTCTGTATTTTACATTAATTTATTTTCTGTGAACCAGTCCGTCAAGTTAGTCATAGTTGTCACTAAATTTGTCGTTATGTCAGATATATTTTTGTTAGTTGTCAGGATCGTCGTGTCATCTGCGTAATTTATAATCGTATGTTGGGTTCTGTTTATTACTGTCGGTAGGTCGTTGATATATATATATAATGAACAATATTGGCCCCAGAACACTACCCTGAGGTATCCCAGTATTTATGACTCTAGTTGTCGATGTTATTTTACCTTCTAGTGTGTTTATCTGCGTCATCTGCCTCCTATTTGACAGATAGGATTTGATGAGGTCCGCCACTTTTCCCCTCATTCCGTAGTTTTCGAGTTTTTTTAATAAAATTTCATGGTCAACAGTATCATAGGCCTTCGACAGGTCCAGTAAGATGCCATTTGGTATGTTGTGCATTTCTAGATTTTGATATATTTTACTAATAAACTCGAAACATGCTGTTTCCACAGATCTGTCTTTCGTAAAACCATGTTGCTCGTCGCATATAATTTTGTTCTTTTCTACAAAAGATATTATTCTTTGCACAATTTTTTTCTCGAATAATTTGGAGAAGGATGTCTGTAGGCTAATGGGTCTATAATTCTCGATATTTTCTTTTTCTCCGTTTTTGTGTATCGGTCTTATCATTGATACTTTCATTTGATTCGGGTATATTCCATGTAGTAAGCTATTATTTAGTACATGTTCTATTGGTTTTGAAATTTCATTTCTGACGTCTTTTATTATTATCATAGATATTTCGTCATATCCAGTACTTTTTTTGTTCTTTTGATTCATAATCGTGGTACAAATTTCTTCCGTTGTTATTGGGTCAAGGAATAGCGTTTTTGGATTTCTAGGTATATTATCCTGGTGTTCAATGTGACTTAAATTGCTTAATAGATGTTGCGTCCTCTCAGCATAGAATTTATTTATACTATCAACTGACATCTTTGAGTCCTTTAACACAGGGTTATTGAAGTCTTCACTGTTTTTGCTTTTTATATTGGCAACTTGCCTAACTACCTGCCAAGTTGCTTTACTCTTGTTGTCACTTTCTTCTATTATATTTGCAAAATATTTACTTTTTTCTTGTTTTAGTTTGCTTTTGTATTTTCTATGTGTTCTGTTGTATTGTTTTTTAAAACTATTGTCAAAGTTAGTTAGCATTTGCATTAGTTCTAATTCTGCTTTAATACTCTTTATCTCTATGTTGTTAAACACTGTTTTGCACTTTTCTTTAGTTTTTGAAGTTTTTTTAGGGAAATATTCATTGAAGGCCATGATAAATATATCCATAAAGCTTTCCCATTGTTTATCTACGTCTGATTCCATTATTTTATATACATTGTCCCATGTTTGTATATTTAAAAACTCTTTAAATTTTTCTCTGTTTTCTATAGAGAAGTTTCTATACGTGTAATAGGAATTAGTTTTTGCTTTGGGAATATTAAATGTGATTTGTTGGGCGCAGTGGTCTGAGATGTAATTATTAAATGTATTTGTAGTATAGAGCCATTCTATATTTGTAATAATGTTATCTATGCATGTCCTTGATGACGGATGGCTTACAGCATTTAGAGTTATTCTAGCATTGAAGGATTCCAACATTTCCACAAACTGCTCACTTTTTCTAGATTTACTAATTATGTCTATATTGAAGTCCCCCGCTATTACAAATTTCTTGGTCTCTTTGGTAATTTTTGTTAGAAGTAGATGTAATTTGTTAAAACATTTCTCGGTATTTGAAAGTGGCGTTCTATAGACACCAATAATTATCACAGATTCGTTGTTGACTGTGGTTTCTAGTGCTGCGCACTCGAATATGAATGTTTCTGCCATATCATTAATGTCCATTCTTGGTTCACTGGGTAAATGTTTGTTGGAATATAGTGCAACCCCTCCGTGTGTGCCTTCCTTGCGGCAAAAACATGATCTTAAATTAAAATTATTAATGATGTATGTGTGTAGTTGTTGTTTACTTTTCCAATTTTGCACTGTTGATTTTGTTCTACCATCTCTTCAATTCTGTCAACAGAGTTACCAATGGACTGGCTGTTTTGGTTAATGATGGCAAACGCTGTCTGTTTATTTAGGAGTCGTCTCTTCTTTGGCTTGTTCTCGTAAAATTCTGGTGTCTTCTGTCTTCCCCACTTGCATTGTACTTGGTTGACTTCGTCTTCTCTGGATATACGAAAAAGAAGCGGTTGATGATGGTATATTTTGGCCATATCTCAGGTCTTTTTAGCTCATCTAGACATTCAAATGGAGCGGATACCTTGAAGGCGGCATAAACATCGGGGCGTTTAGATTCTAACTTTGTACATTTCACAGACGGGATGTTTTTGTTAATTAGATACTTTGTTAAATCTTCCTCGCTCACAGTAGGATCAAGTTTCGATATATATAGATGGGCGTATTTATTTGCAGCTTTTATTTCTGTATTTTCTAGATTACCATATATCTTATTTGATTTGTTGCTTCTCCTTTTCCTATTGTTTTGAAACTTCCAAGATTCTTCATTTGCCTGTATTGTTGGTCCTCTAGCTTCACTTTCATATTTTGATTCCGGCTGTGTATTTCTATCCAATTTATTTGGTTCCTTATCTCCATTTATTTTTAAGTTACTTCTCTTGTTTTTTGTGGTGGAACATTCACTTTTATTTATATCTGTTTCCAGTTCTTTATCAATATTCGGGTTCGGCTCAAGTACATTGAGTTCTAAATCTTTGCAGTTTTTTGCTTGTCTCTGCATATTACTTTTTTCGTTTTCGGCGGCATGGACAATTTTTAATAGTTCCTCGTTCTTTTCTGTTAGAATTTGAAGCTGTTTTGTGAGTTGTGTTATGACACCAGCCAGAGGTTCTATTTCCTTTCTAATCATCCCCGATATAACTTCCACAAATTCCGGATTTTCAAGGTAACTTTTCTCCAAAGTGGTGTTTGACCTTAGGTCTCGGGGCATGATTTAGGTTTTATGGAAATTAATAATATTAATATTTATTTAACAAAAATAATGGTAATATATATTAACAATATTACGATATTACCATATTATTAATTATAATTTTTGGAAAACTAATCTTTGTGTTCGCACGCACGACCGTTCACATTCGCGTATCCGCCCCGTGCGGACCGGCCTTCCGGCGCCTATTTCATTGAAGGAAATAAGAATAATAGGTGGAGTGATTCCCTTAAAATTGTTGTCTTCCAGGCGTTTGTGGTCGCTGCAGCCCTTTGGCTCGTGATTACACCCCCTTAATAATTTGAAACTATTAAATTTAGCTGCGTGCAATTGTCGATCGCCCTGGGTTCACGCTTAAACCCGTGTCTTTTCGCTTCTAACACTCGAAGCATACTACCGGAAATATCAATTCGCGTCGTGAGAAATAAAATTCGCGAGATTTCGGCCCAGGTCGACATATCTGTCCCCTTCTTTCAATCGATGCCGAAATCGATTTAAATTTCTATTGGAAATAGGGGTTTATTAATATTGGCGCAAACAACATCTATAATCAGTTTCTACAGAATCAATGACTTTTTTACAAAAAACAAAATATTTTTGTTGATTCAGAAAAGTTTTAATGCATTGACTCATGCCCTTTTAGAAATGACGGGTTCAACCTGACAAATTCCATGTTATTATATCGACGAGATTAATAACAGAAAAAATTACAAAAAGTTCTACCGAGAAATAAAACTACATTCTTCAGAGTACAAAGCGAAAGAAATGTTGTGCGACGACAAAAATGGAACGATCCTAACAGAGAAATCAGACGTCCTGAAACGATGGCAGGAATATTTCTGCGACCTGCTTAATAATAAAAGTGAAACAAACTCAGAAGAAGAACTAACTCAGTACAAAACAGCTGAACCAAAAGTTGAAACACCGACACTGGAAGAAACAACTGAGATCATAATTGCCTTTAGGAATAACAAGGCGCCTGGTAGCGATAACATTACAGCAGAGCTACTAAAGGCAGGAGGCCCAGAACTGTGGGCCCGTATCCACCAATTAACCAACCGAATCTGGGAGGAAGAAACAATGCCAGAAGAGTGAAATTTAGGCCTTATACATCGTATTCACAAGAAAGGAAGCAGAGATTGTAAAAATTACAGAGGAATTACATTATTAAATGTAACATATAAAATCATTTCATGCCTCATTCACAAAAGGTTGAACGTATATGCAGAAGATATACTAGATGACTATCAATGTTGATTTCGACCTAACCGATCAACAACAGATCAAATACACCAAATGCGACTGCTGCTAGAAAAGGGATACGAACACAATTTTGACATACACTGCCTTTTCATTGATTTTCAACAAGCCTTCGATTCGGTCAATAGAAATAAGTTATACCTGAACTTAATACATATGGGCATACCAAAAAAGATTGTCAATCTAATTAAACTAACATTAGAAAGAATGTCAGCGGCAGTAGTAATACAAAACGATAAAACCGAAAAATTCGACATTACGTCTGGAGTCAGACAAGGTGATGCGCTATCCGCTCTACTTTTCAACCTAACATTACATGCGGCTATAGAAAAACTAAAGATAACGGGAAACTTAACATCAAAAAGTAGACAAATCGGAGCCTATGCAGATGACATAGTAATCATGGGGCGCATGGCAAACGCAGTAAATGACACATTTAAGGACCTCGAAAAAGAGGCAAGGAAAGTAGGACTGACAGTCAATCAAGAAAAAACAAAATATATGATGATGTCCAGAACTGCACCACAAAATGAAGATAGATACATAGTAGGCGACCACAGCTTTGAAAAAGTTAAAAATTTCACGTATTTCGGATCTCAACTAAATCAAACCAACGACGAGAGTGAATAAATAAAGATACGGATATTAAAAGGAAATAGAACCTACTATGCGAACAAAAAACTACTTACCAGCAAATTACTAAGTCACAAATCCAAGATAACTATATATAAGTGCCTAATACGACCGGTAGTTACTTATGGCTGTGAAACATGGACCCTCCTTAAGAAAAGTGAGGAAGAACTAAAGACATTTGAAAGAAAAATATTAAGAAAAGTATATGGTCCGATAAGGGAACAGGACGGAACATACAGGATAAGAATGAATCACGAACTAGAGTCTCTAATTGGAAACAACAACATAGTAAAACATGTAAAGGCACAGAGACTGAGGTGGATAGGCCATGTGCAAAGAATGGAAAAAGATCGAAACACCAAGCTTATCATGGAATGGAAACCCACCAATAGCCGACCAAGAGGAAGACCTCGTAAAAGATGGAAGGAAAGCGTGGAAGAAAACATAAAAGCACTAGGAGTAAGGAATTGGAAAAGAGCAGCAGAAAACCGTGGAGAATGGCATAAAATAGTAGAGGAGGCCAAAACCCATAAAGGGTTGTAGAGCCAAAGGAAGAAGAAGATCATTCATAGACTCTCGCTATTTTCTCCACTGTGATACTATTTGGAGGAATTTTGAAAATCTAATAACCTATACTTTCTCCAAAAAGACCAAATTTTGAAAATCTGAAACCGTTTTGTTACTATTTAAAAAAATAAGACAGCGACAGATCAATGAAGATGAGTTGGAACTCTAAAACATAGGTCCGCGTTATAGGGGCACAAAAAGTAGGTTGAATTATAGGGTGCGCCTTATGCACCGGCAAATACGGTATTTATAGTAAGTTGATTAAACTAAATAGACATTTAAATAGATATTATATTTCATTATGCAGATTCATCATGATGTTTGGCATAAATATAAGAATAAGACTTGTTAGCAAGCTCAAATACCTAATTGTTGTGATCTCAGTAGATTAAATAAAGTTTATTATGTTAGATTTAATTCCATCGATCCGGCGGGATAGGGCCGGATCGGTGGAAATTCGGCCGGATCCAGACGGATTGAAAATGAGACCGGATTGCAATCCCTATTCGCGGGCCGCAGAAAATGTCGAGGCGGGCCGTATGCATCCCGCGGGGCGCTATTTGTCCAGGCCTGATATAGACAGTCAAAGTTAGACAAGGACGTTTTGGATTAGTCCCACAAAAATTCAAATATTAACCTAACCTAACCTAACTACCTGATATTAGAGAACATAGTTAGTACCAGTAGATTCCTAAAAGATTACCTAAAAACTTGACAAGGACAAATCTTATCTAACTCGCGTAACTTATAAGTTATTTAATGTCAAACCTCGGATTACATGACTTGGACTAATTGGAGAAAATCTCAAAACTAGTTTCTTGTGGCTCTTAATATATTCGTCAATTTTAGACAAACTTAATCGATTAGACTAAGTTAGTCTATATAGGCAATATTCTGAAACTTAAATAAAGAAGTTGCAATAAGAATCTTGTCTCCGCCTAAAATGATTAAATAGATATAGACAGTCAAAATTGGACATTTTGCATCCTTTGTGACGATTGAAAAGCTGTTCTGTAGTTGCAACATGAGCCTGGACCTGAGATCTCGGATTTCAAATGTTACATATTCCCAGTGGTTTCCGCATGGACCCTCAACGTATATTGAGAGAGGAAACTAAAAGCCTTCGAGATGTGGACCTACCGTAAGATGTTGAGAGTATCCTGGACAGAACATGCGATCAAAGTGGAAGTTTTGAGAAGAATGGAGGAACGCAGAGAGAAAAGGAAAATAGCAATATCTCAGGCAAAATATGAGACGTCCGAAATATGTGATTCTACGACTCATAATCCAAGGAAAAATCGGGGGAAAAGATTTATTTGAGCCAGAAGAATGTTCTGGCGTAAGAATCTGCGAGGATGGTTTAATGTCACGTCATTTAACCTATTTAAGGCCGCAGTTTCCTATGTATGATAGTCAATCACCTAAATGGAGACAGCACACGAAGAAGAAGAATAGTTCTTGATAAGTAGCAACGATTATATTATTAGAACGAATTGTTTTAATGTAAAAATGGATCGTTTCAATGTAAATTAATGCGGTGTTTCTAATTAAAACCTTTTTGCGTATTTTACGTATTTTTTGTTAGTTTAAGGTCGAGACTTAACACAATACTAAATGGGATATTGTGAGATGTCCTTGCCCAAGACGTAATTATAACTTTTTAATTGGTTTCAATTGTTCCTTACGAAATTAAAAACCCAACTATTTAAGCAAATACCGAAAGAAAAAGCAATTAAATCAGTCCACGTAAATATTTCAGTGCGACCGCAAAATAAGCAAATCGACTCTAAATTACATAGATTTAGATATTTTTTTGTGTTGTTGTGCAATCGCCGTTGCACTGTAAATATTTTAACGGTCAATCTAAACCTTTTACCGTTACCTTTTTCTTACACCACCTTTTTCATTTTCTTTTATTACAAAACTCTTGTCTTCGTCGTATCAACTCGCCCATTCATCTCCTCTCCTTCCTCGCTTTATTACCCACAACGAGAATATCATTAGCTTCTACATTATACGCAGAAACTCCGCTTAATTCCCAGAACAAACAAAACATATAATCATTTGCACCTTTTTCTTCCCCACAGAAACACAAACGCAGTGCTAAATTTAAATTCGCAATCGCATCAATTTCCATTGTCTTTAAATACAAAATGAATTATGATATTATATTTAAGGTATAGACAGTAACGACAAGACTAGGTAGATAAGACTAGATTAGACAGACACGATTAGTTATACTAAGCTATAGTCTAGGGCAGGGATGGCAACCTTTTTCCGACCGCGTGCCAATTTCTTTTCACATTTTGAAATGCTGACGAGCCAGGTAAGTTTTACAATGATTGGACATTTCTGATAGTGAAATTCGTTTACCGTATTAGCCTGAATATAAATAATACGTCTTATATTTTACTCCTTTGTCGTTGCACAAAAGTCTAAAAGAAGTTTTTCTCATTCTAAAGACAAAAAAAGTTTCTCAGTCTAAACTTACAAACTTCTTTTAGAAAAGTAGAAGGTTTGAGAAGTTTAGAAGACACGCGTGAGAAATAGTTGATAGACTGTGACACACGTGCCATAGGTTCGCCACCACTGGTCTAGGGTGTCTAGGCAATATATACATGACTAGACTTGCTTATAATAGTATTATCTGCATTTATAATAGTATTAGAGGCCGCGGCTTTTCTCGCGTGAATTTTTATATTAGTCTAATTAATTCAGGCTATGCTTATCAAATATTGAGTATCTTGCGAGTACCTAACATCTTACTATATAGACTATAAGTAAGATTAGAAAATTGTTGCAAGGGCATTGAACTAAAACCAAATTGAAATGAAATTTATTCAAACTTTGTAGAAATATTGATAACTTTGAATGCAATCGAGTGGCTCGTTTCAAAACCATTGGTTGAAACTTGATGGTCGAGTTGGTTTTTTAATGTTAATTGAACCTGAGTCTGCAACGAAAAAGAAATCAATCATAATTCCGATATTAATTAATCTCAGCGTAATTAGAGCTTTTTATGAACGACTTTAAGTAATTAATTGCAATTTGCTTCGATTAGTCGGACGAGTTTTCCTCTCCGTTCGTGAAACGAATCTTCAAAATCTGTGTAAATGTATTCGTAAATTTTAGACAAACTATACTAAGTTAGTCTATATCAGGGCTGTCCAACCTTTTTGTATTGGCGATCTACGTTTTTGTATATATTGTTGCAAAGATCGACCAAAACGCGTAGCGTGCCACCGGGGGGTGTGGGGCCATGGAGTGCACCAAACCCAATATGGAATTTCTTATCTTTTAAAGTCGCTTTCAACAGTATTATAAGTTGCTGCAAAGCTCTTATCGAGCTTATCATGTCTAATACATTTATGCATTTACCCTGTAGTTCAAGATTTAAGTAATCGATCGATCGGTAGATCGCGATCGACTGGTTGGACAGCCATGGTCTATATAAACCGCATTCTGAAATAAAGACGAAGAAGTTACAATAAGAATCTCTTTACAAGAAGTCTTTATAATCAGTTACAATAAGAATGTCTTTGTATAACTTGCTTAAATAGATTATTATTATTCTCGTATCAGAAAACATTAAATAAAACACAGATACAAATACCATGACTACAAACATCATATAATATTTGACCAAAACTTGGCCACTTCCACTGCGCTCTGTAATGCATCATAAAGTTCATCTTCTGTGCAGGAGGTCGGACACAGTCTACACTGAAGCACATGTTTCACAGTCTGGTTTTCTCCAGTCACACTGAATGCTATCTTCTTTAATGTAGCCCAACTTTGCCAGATTGGTCTTAGATCTGCCCACTCCTGATCTTAATCCATTCAAGGATTTAAATGTTAACCATCCTTGACCATGACCAGGAGGTAAAGTTTCGGCTATCCTGTTTCAGCCCAGGGTTCCTTAGCTTTCCATAATTCTGCCCTGGCTTTTTCGCATGTAGTCTTCAATTCTTTGGATGTTCTTAGGAAACTCTTCCTAGACTTCATCCTCTGAGCATGTAGTTCATGTCCATGTAGAGGATGGGTTGCTTCTTGCTCAGATTTCTTCCTTTCCTTGTTTGCAGCTATTTCTCGTCGAATAAAGGGTGGTGCTATTCCTCCGTGGTAAAGGCACTCATTTGGTGTTGTTCTTAAGCATCCAGTTATAGTTCTACATGTTTCATTGAGAGCTACGTCAACCTGTTAAGCATGAGTTGAGTTATACCAAACCGGATAGGCGTACTCTGCAGCGGAATAGCACAATGCCATTGCAGATGTTCGAATGGTGTCGGGTGGACTACAGTTATATACGCGCTCAAGAAGATGCGAGTTTATTCGTACATTTTATTCTGTTTCTATTAAGAGTCGTATACCACTCCCAGTTATGTACACATTTCAGATGACACAGGCTTCTCGGAATAATATCTGCTATTTATATTTATTTACCTTATCTACAATTTATTATGGACCGTCGACCACCCTTAGGTACCTATTTCCCCACCATTAGTTTTATGTATAAATACCAGAATAACTAAAAATGATAGTAGAATGTAGTTTTACAATGCACAATACGTATCGTCGCTCTTAATAATAATATATTGTTTTATTTAATCACTTTTGTATGTTCACCCCTTTTAAAGTACCACGATTATTAAATTCGAAATTTAACTCTACCCCATTTTGAACCAGCCAGTTTTCTCAGAAGATTATTCCTGGTGGAAACCTTTGACTCGGTGTTCAGACAGTCTTTCTTGTAGATAAGAGCTCTGCCCAATGTTACTACTAGAAATTTTGGGGTGTAACAGTGTTCCAGTTTTACTCCTGACCATATTACCTTCAATTTCTTTCTTGCCCATTTTTCACGAAAGGCTTCCCTGTTCCTCAAGTGAAAGTTCCATGCTTGTGTCTTGGTGGGATTTGGTTTGCGAAATAGTATTTGGACAGACCCATAAGGGCACTCGTGAGGTTATTCTCCACTGATTCAAAATCTTTACACTGTGCCGCAAGAGCGAGATCGTCAGCGTACAAGCAACTCCTGGTGTTGGGAGCCATGGGCTCGTCATTTATATACACATTGAACAGAAATGGAGCGAGAACACTGCCTTGGGATAGGACATTCTTCTGTAGTCTCCATCGACTACGTTGCCGTTGGAAGTCCACAAAATACCTCCGATTCTGTAGGAGAGTGGCAATGAACCTGGTTAGGCTGGAGTTCCTAGTCAACGTGTAGACCTTAACAAGTAGGAACTGATGGTTTACAGTTTCGCAGGCTGCCGATAAATCAATAAATGCCACTCCAGTTACCTTAGCTGCTTCGAAACCATCTTCTGTGAACTGCGTAAAGTTAAGCAACTGTTCCGTACAGCTTTTGCCGGGACGAAATCCAGCTTGTTTGGGTATGAGCAGAGGATCAATTTCGGGTATAAGGCGATTCAGAATCATTCTTTCTAGTAGTTTGTAGAGGTGACACAGGAGAATAACTGGTCTGAAGTTCTTCGAGTTGTTCCCTTCTTTGCCAGGTCTCAGCAGAGATATCACACGGCTCTTCCGCCATATCTTTGGGATTTGATAATTCTTCATGCAGTTATTGAAGAGCTGGATTCTCCATTCCTTTGTTTTTAAGCCAAAATGCTTACTTTGCTCTGTACGAATGTCATCTTTCCATTTTTAGTCTGTTTGATATCCTTCTCCAGTTCTGCCATTCTGAGTGGTATTGTAAGATCGTTACTTTCCTCTTGAATTTCTCCTTGATGTCTGGGCACTTTGTGCTTGTGGTTGGGCTTCCCGTTTGTCAAAAGCTGATGTGCTATTTGGTTGGCAGTGATGTTGTGATGATTGCTTAGGCGTCTTAGAAGTCTCAATGCCTTATGGCTGTCTCTTCTCAGATCCAGGTCTTCTATATTTCAAGCCCATTTGAAGCCCATAGAAGCCGGGAACAGACTTCAAAATCATCGTATACCACATCAAAAAGGCGGAGGAAGACGAGGATGACACGGTCGACAGTTCAGATGACTCTATATTGGACAACGACAAGAAACCAGATAAAATGACGCACCCAGCCGTCCTCGCCGAGAAAATCAAACACGAGATTACGTGGTTATAATCTAGATACATAGACATGTATATAACTAAAACATCTAGGTAACTAAGACGTGCAGATAACTAAGCTATCTAGATAACTAATATATCTAGATAACTAATACATCTAGATACCTAAGACATCTAGATAACTTAGACATATAGATAAGTAAGACATCTAGATAACTAAGCCATCTATATAACTTAGACATCTAGATAAATAAGACATCTAGATAACTGAGACATCTAGATAACTTAGATATCTAGATAACTAAGATATCTAGATAACTAGGACATCTAACTAACTAAGACATCTAGTTAAATAAAACATCTAGATAACTAAGATATCTAGATAACTAATACATCCAGATAACTAAGACATCTAGATAACTTAGACATATAAATGACTTAAACATCTAGATAACTAACATATCTAGATAACTAAGACATCTAGGTAACTAAGACATCTAGATAATTAAGACATCTAGATAATTAAGACATCTAGATAATTAAGACATCTAGATAATTAAGACATCTAGATAATTGAGAAATCTAGATAACGAAGGATCGTGATCTAGATCGTATCTTAAAACAATGGCTATAATATAGTTGATAAGATACAACTAAGACATATTCTAGATAATTGATAATTCAGATAACTAGTTATCTAGAACACTAGAAACAAGTCATCTAGATGAATAGTAATTTAGAAAACTAGTAACAAGTCATCTAGATAACTACTAACATAGGTAAGCAGTAAACTAGATAACTGGTAAACCAATTTATCTATGTATCTATTAAAATCTTTTTTTACCACAAGGATGTTTTCTAGATAACTGATAATCTAGATAACTACTAATCTAGAAAACTAGTAACAAGTCAACTAGGTAACTAGTAATCTAGAAAAATAGCAACAAGTCATTTAGATAACCCAGGTAAGCGGTAATATGGATAACAGATAAACTGGAGCTAGTAACAAAATAACTAGTAATCGGTATCTATTTATCTAGGTATCTATAAAAACCTATTTTTACAACTAGGATATATTCTAGATAACTAGTAATCGCGATAACTACTAATCTAGAAAATTTGTATCAAGTCGTCTAGATTACTAGTAACCTAGATAATGGGTAAACTAGATAACTAGTAATCCAAGTAAATGGTATCTATTTTCTAGGTATCTATAAAAAACGTTTTTTACAACTACGATATTTTCTAGATAACTGGTAATCGCGATAACAAGTAATCTAGAAAATTTGTAACCAGTCATCTAGATAACTAGTAACCTAGATAATGGGAAAACTAGATAACTAGTAATCCAAGTAATTGGTATCTATTTACCTAGGTATCTATAAAAATCTATTTTTACAAGTACGATATATTCTAGATAACGGATAATTGCAATAACTAGCACTTTAGAAAACTTGTAACAAGTCATCTAGATAACAAGTAACCTAGATAATGAGTAAACTAGATAACTAGTATTCCAAGTAATTGGTATCTATTTTCTAGGTATCTATAAAAACGTTTTTTACAACTACGATATATTCTAGATAATGGAAATCGAGATAACTTGTAATCTAGAAAACTTGGTAACAAGTCATCTAGATAACTAGTAACCTAATAATATATATAATAGGTAAACTAGATAACTAGTAATCCAAGTAATTGGTGTCTATAAAAATGTATTTTTACAACTAGGATATGTTCTAGATAAATGATAATCTATATAACTAGTAATCAACATAATAGGTAAACTAGATAACTAGTAATCCAAGTAATTGGTATCTATTTATCTAGGTATCTACAAAACCTTTTTTTATAACTACGATATATTCTAGATAACTGGTAATCGCGATAACTAGTAATCTAGAAAATTTGTAACAAGTCCTCTAGATAACTAGTAACCTAGTAATATAGATAATAGGTAAACTAGTTAACTAGTAATCCAAGTAATTGGTAGTTACTAAATAAATAGATTTATCTAGGTATCTATAAAAATCTATTTTTACAACTCTGATATATTCTAGATAACTGGTAATCGCGATAACTAGTAATCTGGAAAACTTGTAAAAAGTCATCTAGATAACTAGTAACCTATATAATGAGTAAACTAGATAACTAGTAATCAAAGTAATTGGTATCTATTTATCTAGGTATCCATAAAAATGTATTTTTCCACTAGGATATGTTCGAGATAACTGATAATCTAGATAACTAGTAATCTAGAAAACTAGAACCAAGTCCTCTAGATAACTACTTACTGGTAAGTAATGTAGATAATAGGTAAACTAGATAACTAGTATCCTGGTTTCTATTTATCTAGGTATCTATAAAAATCTATTTTTTGTTGCTGGTTCAATTTCCAAAATAACAATATTTTACCAAAGCTTGAAATGTTCAAAGTTATCTATATAGAATATTTTATATGTTTCGACAAACTCTGTAAAAGTCGCTAGATTCGCGTGGTGCTCCATGTGAAATGTCAAAAATATGACAATTATTTTTAAGAATTGTGACATTTTCGTCTAAATAATATCAATTTTGACAAACATTAAAAAATGTCAGTTTTGACACTAAAGTTTTATACTTATATAGTTTTTAAAGTAAGACAAGGACGTTTTGGACTGGTTCCACTAAAACTCAAATATTAGACTAACTGCTAATATTAGACAATATAGTTAGTACCAGTAGATTCTTAAAAGATTGCCTAAAAACTTTATGGAGACTAATCTTAACTAACTTGTCTAACTTATAAGTTAATTAATGTCAAAAACGGATTACGTAATTTGGACAAGTTGGAGAAATTCCCAAAACTAGTTTCTTGTCGCTCTTAATATATTCGTCAATTTTAGGCAAACTTGCTCGATTAGACTAAGTATAGTCTAACTTAGTCAAAATTCTGAAACTTAGATAAAGAAGTTGCAATAAGAATCTTGTCTTCGCCTAACTTGGTTAAATAGGCATAGACAGTCAAAGTTAGACAAGCACGTTTTGGACTAGCCCAACTTAAATTCAAATATTGGAATAACTGGGTGAGATTTGACAACGTTGTTAATACCAGTAGATTCTTAAAAGATTGTCTAAAAACTTGATGGAGACTAATCTTATCTAGCTAGTCTAACTTATAAGTTATTTAATGTCAAAGTCGGATTATGTTGATGTTTTTGAAATTTTTCGGGACACTTTTTAAAATTATTCTGGAATTGATAGTGTCTTGTTCTATTGCGAAGATAAACTCGGGCGACTCCAACAGGCGAGCGCGAGTCGGGCCGTCGGAGCGTCGGCTCCGAATCGCAGCGGACTCGCTCGGATTTACGAAAAATTCACTCCGGAAGGCAGCCCCCCTGCTGCCTTCCGGAGTGAATTTTCCGTAAATTTACTTTTTTAATATTAAAAACTCTTAAAATTAATAAACACTCGATAGTGTGACTAATTTAATAAAAATTATTCCGAAATTTTTCGGGACTTCGGGAACTTTCGGGACTCGCCAAGACTAACACTAAACCCCTTATTCCACTTTGGCTTTTAGTATGCGCCACCCCGATATCGCATATGTTGCATTCATTGTCCTAGATTGTCGACCTAGTTGTCGCCTCCCCGACCAGGATTCGAAAGCGGGTCTCCCACATTGAAAGGCGGGTATGTTGTCAACTACACTACCGAGGAGGAATAGGATACCTAATCTAACCGGGGTTAAAGCGGACCGTTCCTTGCTACATTGTCCTATATTGGATCGAGATTTCGCGCTGCCGCGCGTATGTTGTCTTGCAAAACCTAACTTAACTTGGCTAAAAAGACATAGACAAGGACGTTTTGTATCCTTACTGAAGACTAAAAAGCTGTTCTGTAGTCGTCCTGAGCCTAGACCTGAGAACATAGCTGCTCAAATGTTACATATTCCCAGTCCGTTTGTATGGATTATAAGCTTGGACCCGCAACGTATATTGCGAGAGGTAACTAGAAGCTTTCGAGATGTTGTCCTAACGTTCAAATCTTCAAAATCCTCAAAATCCAAGCAATAAACAAATCTGGATCTAACTCAAAAACTTAGCTAAATGAATTTATAAATAAATCACGTTTAGATTTCCAGTTCATTCCTATTTATAAATAACGCGCTGCAAATTCACGAGTGGAAGGCGAAGAAATGAGTCCGATATTAAATGGATTTTTTTCTCTGGCGGATCGAAGCCGGAGAAAGGAAAATGTAAATAAATGAGTCTAACAAAGTAATATGATCATATTTGACAGTGGATTTATTTCCACCGTCGGCTATAAAGATCAATAGATCGTGCGGAATACACGTATTAGCGGCATTCCTGTCTCTATGCCACATAAATTAAAACCACCGCGTCTTGACAATATTAAAGCGAATACATCTTTAGGTTTTCGATCAAATTAATTGAAATATGCTCGGACTCTACTTAATCACAAACTGACTCTCAAAAAATAGAAGTAGTTGACATTTTCAAGATGACAGATAGTACATTTTTTAGAAACGCAACTAACTCGACGTTGCCACGTTTATTATTTTTTTAAAGAAAAATACCTAGCTAATTAGAAGGATACATTGATATTGGTAATGCAGATTTGTTGCTAATTAGTAGTTAGTTAACATTATTAGACAGACAAGATAAGACAGACAATATTAGACAGACAAGGTTAGACAGACAAGATAAGAGGGACAAGTTATTTAACCAAATTTCCAGTCTAGTTTCTGTTCTGGTTGGCTTAGGTAAAGAATACGGGATTTTTTGAAACTTAGTATTGCGGACTTTGTACCTGATGTAACTGTTGTTAATCGTCTTTGGCAGTCTTTAACTAAGATCCGAAAACAAAAATTAAGCTTCGACGTTATCTAAGTTGGTTCAATAAATATTCGTGATTTTTTTGAAAATAATTGTTGACATTTTCAAGATGACAGACAGTAGACGCGAACGCAACTAACTCGACGTTGCCACGTTTATTTATGTTTATATGACCGTTTATATGAAAAACTATATTATAAAATCGCGCGGCAGAACGATCTCTCGATCCAATATAGGAAAATGTGGCTAGGACCGTTGGTTTAATCCTGGTCAAGGAACATATTGAATGAAGACAACATACGCGCGGCAGCGCGAACTCTCGATCCAAGATAGGACAATGTGGCAAGGACCGTTGGTTTCCCCCAGGTTAGATTAGGTGGTCCATCGCCAAGCGGGCAGATAAATCAAGACCACATACGCGCTGCAGCGCGAACTCTCGATCTAATATAGAACAATGTGGCAAGGACCGTTGGTTTAACCCAGGTTAGATTAGGTTTTCCACCCAACTTTCGATCAAATATAGAATAATGTTTATTTAATTATTTTTAATTACATGAAAAACTATAATTTTGGCAACATATACAATCTTAAACGTCTTACGTCTTAAACGTATTGAAGTTGCATTCATATTGCAATGAACAGCCACGCCACAAACAGCCACAATGTCTCGAGTTAATTAGTTAAGTGTCTTGGATATCCCCAGATTATGCAGGATCCAGACGAAACCGCCAAGAATTTGATTAAATGGCGATTGATCCCGGCCGAGGGGTCGTATAAATGCTCCAAGTGCAAAAACGGCCTCTTGAAACTGTGTCGGGATACTTCCAGCTTTGTTGCTTTTTTGGTAACTACTTATTAACGCCACCACCACAGAAATTGCATGCACATTGTAGTGGAAAGATATAGCTTGTAAAAAATATGTTTTTCTTATTTCGGAGAAATATTTGGGTTTTTGTAATAAAAAGAATTGCATTTTCAACCAAATAAATAACTGACGTGTATGCTGACTGGTGTATGCTGTAACTGATTGGTCATATAACTGAGAATGTAGATGCAATTGGGTCAGCGTTGCCAAATTTAATTTTGATAACATATAAATTATTTCTGCACAACATCTAAAAATTTCTAATTTTTCTGCGTCACATTTTGTATGTGTAAGGTATATACAAAATTGGCTTCCAGAAATTATTGGTCTGTTATCAATATTCAGAAAATTTTAAGAGATCCCGACTAAACAATTAAAAAATTACTTGAATGGAAATTGATACCAGCCGAGTTGGTTAAACCAACGGTCTTTGCTACATTGTCCTATATTAGATCGAGAGTTCGCGCTGCCGCGCGTATGTGGTCTTGATTTATCTACCCGCTTCGCGGCGGGCAACCTAATCTAACCTTGATTAAACTAATGGCAGCGCGAACTCTCCATCCAATATAGGACAATGTGGCAAGGACTGTTCGTTTAACCCCGGGGTTTAACTCTCGATCGAATATAAGACAATGTTTCAAGGACCGTTGGTTTAACCCGGGTTAGATTAGGTTGTCCGCCGCGAAGCGGGCAGATAAATCAAGACCACATACGCGCGGCAGCGTGAACTCTCGATCCAATATAGGACAATGTGGCAAGGACCGTTAGATTAGATTAGGTTGCCCGCCACGAAGTGGGCAGATAAACCAAGACCACATACGCACGGCAGCGTGAACTCTCGATCCAATATAGGACAATGTGGCAAGGACCGTTGGTTTAGCCCCGGTTAGATTAGGGTGCCCGCCACGAAGCGGGCAGATGAACCAAGACAAAATGCGTGCGGCAGCGCGATCTCTCGATCCAATATAGGACAATGTGGCAAGGATCGTTGGTTTAATCCCGGTTAGATTAAGTTGCCCGCCGCGAAGGTTGCCTAACCTAACCACTTGTGACTTCCACGTTCATGGCTCTTGCCCATACTGGGGCAGTATATAACATTGCCCAGTGCGCCACCGAGCACAACAGTTTTCTTTTGCTACTTCTAGGTCCTCCGTCGTTAGGCATTAGCCTTTGCAACGCGCACATGGTTTTTTGGGCTTTATCGGCTGCTTTTTTAACGTGCTCCCGGAATGATAAGTATCTTATAGCACTCTTTGGGGTGATGAAAATGTCCCTCAGCTTAAATTTTATGTCCCCAATTTTCCGCTCTCCCGTTAATAGGGCCGCTTCCGTTTTTTCCGGAGTCAGCTTGAGGATTTTGTTGTCCATCCACAGGTCAATCAAGAGCATCGCTTTATTGGCCTTTCTCATTACACCCTGCTTGGTTTTGTCTCGTACTACAAGTGCGAGATCGTTTGCAAAGCCGACGGACTCTACGCCTTCAGGCAGCTCGAGTTTGAGGACTCCGTCTATGTTACATAGTGTCGGGCCCATCACTGATCCCTGCGGCGCTCCACTGAGGATCTCCTTTGAAGTGCAGCTGTTCTCTGATTCGACGACGATCTCTCTTTCAGCTAGTTAGCTGTCTATCATAGCTAGAAGGTATGGTGCTAATCTACGCCGTGTGGCCTCATCGAAGATGTCTTGCAAGCAGGCCGAGTTGAAGGCGTTGCGTACATCCAGTGTGATAAGGGCGCATATTTTGCGAGTACTCCTGGTTCCTTTTCTGGCCTCGTCGGCGATGGCCATCACTTTCTTTAAGGCGTCAGTGGTTGATCGGCCTTCCCTGAAGCCGTATTGGTTTCTTGAGAGGTCTTCACCGCTGTTTAGTTTCTCTTTCATCCTTTTGAGAAGTAGCTGCTCAAGCAGTTTACCTGCAGTGTCCATCAGGCATAGAGGTCTGTAGGAAGTTGCCTCATTGGCCGGTTTGACGCCTTTTCGCAAGAGTTTTAGTCTGGCCTTTTTCCATATTTTTGGGAACACACTCTGTTTGAGCGTGCCATTCATGACATCGAGGACATAATGTGGAACGACCCTACATGCTGCCTTGACGATTTCCGCAGGTATCAAGTCCGGTTCTGGAGCTCTGCCCTTACTGAGTCGGTCGCTGGCAGCTGCGAGTTCTTCATTTGTAAATTCCGGCACCTCGCATCGTGCTAGTCTCTTTCTCCGAGTTCGGGCCGGATGAGCAGGAAACAAGGAGGGAACAATTTTTTCCGTCGCGTCAGGGTGAGGGCGCGTGCCAGAGCTTCTGCACTTTAGCTCTCTGATATCTATCTGATATGCGTCGCCCAGGGGTTTTCATCGATACTCTTATTGTTTTGTGCCGGAAGCTTAATGTTTGCTTCCAGATCTTAGTTAAAGGGTGCCAAAGACGATTAACAACAGTTACACCATGTAAAAAGTCCGCAACACTAAGTTTAAAATTATCCCGTATTCTTTACCAAGTCCGTTCCGGTGTACTGGGTAGTCCATTGCTGTAGTATTTCCTTTTCAATATTTTTTTGCAACGAATCAAATTTCTCCTCGGCGATTGGAGTGAGTCATCCCGCCAAAAATATCGCAAATTCGGGAAACACAACCGCATTCGTTGTATTTTAATTGCGCATAATTTCTACTCGACTAGTTCCAATAATAACTCTTTTCTCAATAAAACAACGGTCACAGTCTTGCTCCTTTTTTGCCAACATTTCCGCTTTGACATTCTTGTGGCCATCAATCATAAGAACGATATTAACGCAAAGTTGCAATTATAATTGGACCACAAGAAAATTTATACTTCCTCTAACTTTGATTCAATACAATTGATATTTAATAGTAATATATACAGAATCTGTTGCCTGTTTAGTCTCGTCAATCTGAGTGTTATTATCTAATATTTTCTGTTCAGTTTTAAGTGAGTAGTCATTTTTGTGATTAGAATGAGGAAGTTGGTAACCCAGTGGCCTATCACTCGACGAGCCGACGTGATTTATTCAAATGGTTCGGGCCGCGGTTTATGCAGCCGCATGCGGTCCACACAGTGCGGACTAGCAGGAAGTGCATACACAACTCGCAATTCTTAATCACCGACCGATACGTTATTAGCAACTTACATGTGTCGGAAGTCGATCGATTGCCATTACCATCCAGTCTTATCCATCATTATCCAATTCGAAAAATGCTCATCCTTATTGAGAGCCGAGTCTTGTCTATCAAGATTTATCAGTCAAATCTTATGTCTATCCAGTTCTATTACTATGATCTTACCTAACTAAACTCGTCAGTTTGTATTTACTCTTATTTGTTTAGTATTCACGTTATCTATGATAGTTTTATCTAATTAATGAGGGCAGAAGGACCTTGTGGTCGACAGTCATTTGTATAATCCATAAAGTATACAATACTTATATTCTCTCTCTTCTCTGTCTCTAATTAATGATTGTATAGTTGAGGTTGTTTGTGTATATCCATTTTTGTCTGTCAAGTATTGACGTTCCTATCTGTCTATTACCTATTAATGTATTTTGGTTATTATCTATTTAATGGTAGAAGTTGTGTAGATTATTTTTTGTGAAAAATGTGGTTTAGTATTTAGAATGTGTTCTAGTATCCGAAGCGTAATGTTAAATGATTGGAATCAAGTTGGTGGTTGTGCAATATCGTTCTTATCTTCTAAATTGTCGATAATTACGTGTTCGATAAGGATCTGTCGGGGTTTAACATAAATAGTGAGGCCGACCTTTGCCGGCAACCTGAGACTCGGCGTTCGCCCTGCAAAACTCGGCAATTAGCATATAGCCGGCAATTTACCGATATCTCTGTCAGTCGTCTCGGAGCAATGACATAATTGAATGTTATTACGCGGCTATTTTCATATTAATGCGCGTTTTTGTCGTCTTTCTTTCGCTAGTTCGGTTCGATTTAATATAATTTCGTTCGAAACCCCCGCGTGCCCGGACTATCCGCATTAATATTCATGACCGCAATTACTCCGGCACCGGCTTTTACGTAACACTCCGAGCGACGGATATTACAAATATTTTATTTAAATTATCAAATTCATTTTGTATTTACATGATAACCACTGAAACAACCACAACCACGAAACCTTGTCTATTTGGTTTTGTCTTGTCTTATCTCTTCAGTCTTGTCTCCCTAATCTTGTCTGTATAGTTTAGTCTGTAAAACATGTATTTTGCTGTGTATATCGATAATTTATTGCGAATGTAGTAATAAAGTGAAAATGTTTAGTTGTTGAGGTAATGAAACGTGTAATTCGAATAAGTTTTAGTGCGTATAAAATATGAAATGCACATCGGTCCGGGTTTAATGCCGTCCAGTGCACTTATTAAACGGCCGTTAAGGAGGCTTTAATGGCGGAAAGGTCAAATTCGCAACCACCCAGCAGATTTATAGAGGATTTCGTTGTTTTTTCCGCAGAGTCTACACTATCTAGTGGAAATAAATACAATCGCGTAATGAAACATTCAGTCGGTGAGGTTTGTATGTAACGTGCGTGAATGCGAAATATAAATCAAGAGTCCACGTTTATTAGTTCCTTATGATTTGCTTTCATATAGTTAGCTTCGTAATTAACTTATAAGAAAGCTAAATGTTTAACTAAAAAGTAGTTTGTAAGTTGGTACTTACGTATTAAAGCCACCGCAGCGAGAGGTCGCACTACCGCGCGATATGTGGTCTGGATTTATTTGCTCTAATATAACCTAATCTAACCCTTATCCAATATTTTTTAAATTTTGGATCGAGAGGTCGCGTTATGTGATCTGCATTTATCTGCTCCGTTATAACCTAATCTAACCATCCATTTTGTTCAAATCTGTAGCTGCGGTGGCGTTAGTACGTAAGTACCGTTAAGGTTTAACTAGAATATTAAACTTTTTTTCTTCGGAGGAGTGCGAATGCATTGTTGCACACCGGATATTCAAACCCGTGTAGTGTGGGGCTCTCTGATCGAGTTCCTCGTGATCAGCATACCCACTAAAACCCCTCCTCTGTCTCATCACAATACTCCACCTGGAACTGCGTGAGCATTACTTCGGGTGGTTGGTGGTGTTTGTTCCAATTGTTTCCATATCCTTATTTTTGTTGTCCTTTACTCCTTTCGATTTCGTCTTTCGTCTTCTGTCGTATCTTTCGGTTTTTTTGTCACATATCTAGTCGTCCATGTTAGCTTCCTTGTGTCTCGTGCGATATTATGATCGCTTTCCATTCTCTCTCCATTTGTTCTTTTCCCATCATGATTTCGGTTAGGTGAGCTTGTACTGCATCCCAGTTATGCTCACTTTCTAACATAACTTCCACGATGTTCTGTTCTTCTAGTTTTGTACCGCCTAATGTCTTGGCGAGTCGAGTTCTTTCGTTCTCTGATTCCTACTTTGAGTCCTAGAATATTAGGCTAGATTAGATAGACAGACTTGTCTCACTAATTATGTCTTGTCCAAACGTCTATATCTAGTCTTGTTTATCCAGGCTTGTCAATTTAATCTGCTCGTAATCTTATGATTTTCCTTATAAATTCATATTTCCATCGACTCGTTGGAAACAAGATTACAATAACTTGATTTGTGACGAATTCGCGTACCGTTTTTGCGGCGGATTAACGATTGCCGCGGCGTCCGTGACGTATGGCAAATAAATCCTGCAAAAATAATTAGTAATTGCGTATTCTTGAATTAATGCAAGGCGGAGGAGGCAGAATACGAACGGTTTTGCAAAGACCGAGCGATTAAATTTAATTGCGAATACATTAAACCGAATACATTACACAATTTTGGAATAATTTGTGGATTTGAGACTCCTCGATTTAAGGCTCCTTCAGACAGGCGCGGAGCGAACGCGTCGCAAAATTTCCGCCACGAAAAGTTCGCTAGCGGCGCGGCAGCGAAATCGCAATGCCCACATTAAAACGCGAATTTTACGTGTATCGAGTCATGATGTCCTCAGAACAAGAAACTATACTATTCTAAGCATTGATTGCATAAGATTAAATATGTTATTTTGTATTTATTTTAAATTTCTAAAACACATAAAACTCAATTCAGAATTAAATATGGGTTCATAAAATCAATGTTATATTAGAGATTACCATTTCAAAATACAGCGGCAGCGAAACTAACCGCAGCGTCCTTGTCGTGTAACGCTGCACTATGACGGAAATCGCGCTTTTTGATCTGAACATGTACATAAGCCGCCGTGTCAGTCGGCCCGCCGCGATATCACACCGTCAGTATTGCGGCAGTGAAACTTCCGCTTCGGTCAGTGGGCACCTTTAAGGTGCTCACAGACCGGCGCGAAAGTTTCGTTGCCGCGACCGCTGCGATATCGCGTCGGACAGATTGATACGGCGGCTTATGTACATGTTCAGACCAACAAGCGCGATTTTCGGCGCTTGTTGGTCTGAACATGTACATAAGCCGCCGTATCAATCGGTCCGACGCGATATCGCAGCGGTCGCGGCAACGAAACTTTCGCGCCGGTCTGTCAGATCCTTTAAAGCTGAAGTTGATCCAACTAAAATTGCAGGGAGGTAATAATGGAAAGATTGCAGCTGAATACTTTTTCTAAGGAGTTTTTTTCTGGCAGATTTAATTTGTGGATTTGTGCAAATTTTTAACAAAATCTGATCAAATATTACGTAGGTTTATCGAAAATAAATTTTGCGGACGATATAGCGCTACTAGCGGACTGAAAGTAATGCTAGTTGAACTCCAAGCATATTAAAAATAATGTTTGAGAAATGTTGTCCCGAACAGACAGATGGAGATTTTGTAGACAAATACAATATAATCTTGATGATTCGGCTGTTGGTTAATCCGGCATGTTCCGTAATCCGGCGCTATGGGGAAACACGTGTCTTTTCTTTACGCTGCCCTGCGCCTGATATAAACCTCGCGCACAGAAGAAATAAAGTAAAAACAACACCAATCAGAATTCTAGGATAAAGGTCTGGCCAACACAACCTGCGTTTAATTCTGAAAACTTGATTGACGATTCTGACCAAGCTAACTCCACTCTACAATTGTCTTACTATTTGTTCCAAGTTTGTACATATTTTCTTCTATGTACACGTTTACCTATATGGATACCTAATTTATTCCTTCTGAAATACAATTGTACATAAAATATGTAAAATTGTTGTTGTTTTGTTCTATTCCTGAAAATCCGGAATTTTCTGATAATCCGGCGTTTTTCTGGTCCCATATGTGTCGGATTATCAAGTTTATACTGTACACCTCATTAGGGCACGAAGTATCCATAACTACAGACATGCGAAGGCTTAGGTAAAGAATACAGGATTTTTTAAACTTAGTGTTCCCGACTTTTTACCTGGCGTTACTGTTATTAATCGTCGTGCCAAAGACGATTAATAACAGTTACACCAGGTAAAAGTCTTTAACTAAGATCTGGAAGCAAAAATTAAGCTTCTACACGTTGTCTACGTTGGTTCAATAAATATCCGTGTTTTTGTTGAAAATAATTGTTGACATTTTCAAGATGACATATAGTAGATATGAACGCAACTAACTCGACGTTGCCACGTTTATTTTTGTTTATATGCCCGTTTATATGAAAAACTATAATGAGGGCAACATATATAAAATCTTAAGCGTCGTATTGAAGTTGCATTCATATTGCAACGAACTGCCACGCCACCAGCGCGTACTCTGGATCCAATATAGGACAATGTGGCAAGGACCGTTGGTTTAACCCCGGTTAGTTTAGATTGACCGCCACGAAGCGGGCAGATAAATCAAGACAACATACGCGCAGCAGCGCGAACTCTCGATTTAATATATCACAATGTGGCAAGGACCGTTGGTATAACTACGGTTATATTAGGTTACCCGCCTCGAAGCGGGCAGATAAATCAAGACAACAAACGCGCGGCGGCTCAAACTCTCGAGCCTATATATCACAAAGTGGCAAGGACCGTTGGTTTAACCCCGGTTAGATTAGGTTACCCGCCGCGAAGCGGGCAGATAAATCAAGACAACATACGCGCGGCAGCGCGAACTCTCGATCGAATATATGACAATGTGACAAGGACCGTTGGTTTAACCCCGGTTAGATTACGTTGCCCGTCGCGAATCGGGCAGATAAATCAAGACAAGATACGGCAGCGCGAACTCTCGATCTAAAATAGGATAATGTGGCAAGGACTGTTGGTTTAACTCCGGTTAGTTTAGGTTGCCCGCCACGAAGCGGACAGATAAATCAAGACAACATGCGCGCGCCAGCGCGAACTCTCTATCTAATATAGGACAATGTGGCAAGGACCGTTGGTTTAACCCCGGTTAGATGATGTTGAACGCCGCGAAGCGGACAGAAAAATCAAGACAACATACGCGCGGCAGCGCGAACTCTCGATCCAATATACCAGTGGTGCGCAAACAGTGGATCGCGACCACTCGGGGGGTCGCGAGAGAAATTTTTGGGGTCGCCTAATTCAATTCAAAAATTTATTTACCAGTAAAATACCAGTAAAATTAAATTATATTATTTATAAAAGTAGAACTACGTTTAACACGAAAACAATTGTCTGTTTTAATACCGATCAGAGCCATAGAAATGTTTTTGGCGCCCTTTGGGAAATATTTAAAGCAGATTTATAAATGAAATTAACAAGATCTACATATAATATTTAGGAATTGATTTTATTACAAGTCAATTCTGAATCACAAATTCCAAATTAGAAAGACCTACAATTATTATATTACCATGTAAAATTTACTATGTCGTTTATTACAATTAATTAAATATTTCAGCGTTAACGTTGAAAAAAATAACTCATACCAGCACTTTGCGAGCTATAATCGCACGTATATGAGTGCTGTTATGAGTCCATTACAGACGCAAAATAGGAAAAAATCCAATACAAAACTCTCCTGTGTTTGATCTACAACTTGACGAAACTACTGACATTACTAAAATGTCGAAATTAATTGTTTATTTGAGATACGTTTTTGAAGAAGACATATCCGAAAAATTTTTATGTTGTAAAAAGTTAGAAGGAAGGACAAACGGAGAGAAAATATTTGAAATTGTTAATAGATAGTTTGAGGAAAGTGACCGTATCCACTGTGTTGCGGTTTGCAGTGATGGTAATAAAGAACTAAAAGAGTTAATAACGAAAATTGCTCCCCATATAGTATTCAACCATTGTATGATACATAGGGAAGCTCTAGTTGCAAAAGATATTGATAAAAATTGCACAAGATATAGTCATTACTGCAATTATTACAGTAAATGCAACAGTCTAAACAATCTCTTTTAAATACTCTATAATGAGATAGGTGTTCTGTTTGTGAGACATTATTACTACACACCGAAATCAGATGACCCTCACGAGGCAAAATATTGCGACGTATTTTCGATTTGAGTAATGAGGTCTACTTTTTTTTTGTTAGAAAAGAAACATATTTTGGGACGCTCATTCATTAATGAGGATTGGCTTGGAGAACTAAGTTACATGGATGACATTTTCGAAAAACTTAACGATTTGAATATGAGTCTACAGGGAGAGAGTACAAACATTTTAATATTAAGCAGTAAAATTGAAGCTTTTAGAAAGAAGCTGATACTTTGGCAAGGAGAATAAAAATAAAAACAACACAAATATGTTCCCGTCCTTTTTAGAATTTACTAAAAGAAATGATATAGATCTTTGTTATTAAAAAAAAACATTTTTCGTGATTATATAACATTTTGAGAAATGAAAAGGTTCGAAAAATTTCCAGATAATGATTTATGTTAGATCTATTTTCATTTGATATTATTCTTTCAAATATCCCTTTAGATGAAGAAGGATAGTTCATTAATGTTTCAAGCGACGAAACACTGAGCATTCAATTTAATTCTCAGATTTGCCAAAAATTGCGATTTCCAATATTAAGCCGAACATGCAAGCAATTATGAACTAGTTGCAAGTCCATACTCACATTCAATTCTTATGATGCAAAGTTTTTAAATAGTATATTTTGTAACTAGGGCGGTGGGATGTCAATTTGTCACGAGAGCGAAATTGGGCGCACGAACGAAGTGAGCGCAGCGCGCACATTCGCTCGAGAGGGCAATTGACAATACCGCCCGTGTTACAAACAATAGAACATATTTCACATGCGGGTGGATGTATCTTACAAGTTTGGGATCCAGGTGCCATGCAAAAAAAAAATAGGATGACAAATGAAGAATTTGCTTTTCCAATTGTCTCCGGTGCAGTGTGGATTCGTCAGAATGTAAGAACTATCCTCAGTGTCACCATACTTATCACCTTCATTTTAAAACGTTTTCTCTGATCACTTTCACGTCACTTTTTTAATATTGAGGTCTTGATTATGTTTATCTTATTTATTTAATTGTTTTTTTTTAATGTAACATAGCGATATTGAATATTTGCGTGCGTTATCCAACTTACGTAAAAATAAAACCAAAAGTGGCATTTCTTGTACTAAAAAACGTGCGCCAGATAATACTTTTAACGCATGAGTAATAAAAAAATATTTTTCTATATAAAAATATTTATCGCCGATGAAAAAAGTTTGCGCACCACTGCAATATAGGACAATGTGACAAGGGTCGTTGAATCAATCAAAAATAATTACACAAGGTAAAAAGTCCGCAACACTAAATTTCAAATCAATCCCGTATTCTTTACCAAGTCGCATGCGAATTCAAAAGAAGAATAACCAACCCTCTTCAGGGCCGCCTATGGAAAACTTCGAGACGTATTTAAAAACGACCTACCAGTCTGCTTAAAAAGGAAAGTTTTGGATCAATACGTCTCAAACAGCAACATTGAACATCGCATCCGCAAAAAATCTCCAAATTGCACAAATGCAAGATGAAAAGATCGATGCAAGACCATATCATGTAAGACCATGTCAAAAACGTAGACCTTCGTCGAGCTATAGGAGTCAGAGATTTAGTAATGCGCGTTGCATGTTTAAAATAAAACTGGGACTTGGACCAAGAGAAGCATGGAGACTATGAACGGATAAGCGGAGGAAAGCGCCACGCACACGAGCCCCACATGGTGGACATATGACATCAAGAGCAGCCTAGATGGTAGAGGCCCAAGACAGGAAGAAGCGGACAGAAGTGAGGGAGGTTAGGACGCAGAGGGCTGTTATAGTATATTAAAGGACGCGTTCAGTAAGCGCGATCTTTCACCAAGTTTGGAAAACGACAAGCGTAGCGAGGAGCTTTCTAAGGGACAAGTGCTGAAAAACGTCTTAAGAACGAACTCGTTCTTTAAACTATCTTTTGACATCTTCGAAGCGATTTCAGGAGATTGTGAGATATTGGAATTCCCCACAGACGAGGTTGAAAAAATAATTTTGAGTCTGTTTGGTGGTCAAGAACATGCGGCCGTATGTTCTTGACCACCAAGGAGACTCTATCAATCAAAATCATCAAGAATAATTCTTTTTACAATTAATTTACAATTATTGTAAATTTATAATATTTACATAATTATATATTAAGACAGTTTAGTTGTTATATAATAAAGCAGACAAGACAAGTCAGGTAATAGATTCTTAATAACAAGATTTGTTTAAATAGATCTCACTTGATAGACAACGCCAAAACTATATTTATAAATTTGTGATCCCTCAAGGAATTATAAATAGCACCTTTTTAAAACTAGATTATTTAAAATAGTGATCCCCCAAGGAAATATAATAGCACCTTTTAATTTGTAATCCATATTAACGTAAACTAGACTGAATACAGTGGATTTGTTTAAATAGATCTCATTTGAGAGACAAAGTTAGAATTAGATTTATAGATTTGTGTTCCCTCAAGGTAATATAATATAGCCTTTTTAAAACTGGATTTTTTAACATTTGTGATCCTTCAAGGTAATATAATAGCACCTTATTGTTTGTAATCTATATTAACATAAACAAGACTGGATGAAGTAGATTTGATTAAATAGATCTAACTTGATAGGCAACGCCTAAACTAGATTTATAGTTGTGATCCCTCAAAAGGGGTTCAAATGGGGTAGTGCATGCGTACCGCATGGCAATCGCACTGGAAGAGATTGCCACATAGCCTCTCCTACCCAATTACGAGTCTCACCTCCACGTGGTGAACCCTGATAACCCGAGAAACCTCACCTGAGATGCGGTAACCAATCCGTATGGATGGTGGGGTCGGGGCTAACGAGAGCGGGAGAAATGGCCCTGCGAAAAGGGGGTTGGGCGTGAGGCTAACTACCTCACCTCGCAAAAATTTTCAAGTTACGAAAGACTTACAACAGCCTCGGATCGGATTTATAAACATACAACGGACTAAGAAAAGAAACAAGGACTTGAAAACGGAACTAAAAATGGGCAAATGGAATGTACGTACCATGTTGCAGCCAGGAAATATGAAGGAAATAACAGAGGAGCTCGATAAATACCATTTAGACGTAACGGCACTACAAGAAATCAGATGGAAGGGTGAAGGTAGCATAGACAAACCAAAGTATCGCCTATACTACAGCGGCAATGACAAGAAACAGGAAAAAAAATGAGTTGGATTAAGGCATGTAAAGGCACTACGGTTACAATGGTTTGGACATGTTATGCGTATGGAAAGCACCCGAGGACCGAAAATACTGACGAACTGGTGAAAATACTGACGAATGACAAGCTCGGGGTAGACCTCTTAAGAGATGGCGAGATGATTGCATCGACGACCTAAAGATATTAGGTGTGAGAAACTGGCTGCAATTGGTTAACAGCAGGGGAGAGATGGAAGGATGTTGTAACTCAAGCCAAGACCCACCCTGGGCTGTAGAGCTATAGAAGAAGAAGAATATCCCTCAGTAAATGAAAATAACAATAAAACACAAGATATAAGGTCCCGAATAGAGATGGCGAGAATAGCGTTCACGAAAATGAAAAATCTTGTAACCAACAGTGACCTAAACATGGAAATCAGAATCAGACTCCTAAGATGTTACGTGTTCACAATCCTTCTATGCGGAATGGAGGCATGGACGCTCAAAAAACAAGATACGGATAAAATCCAAGCGATCGAACTATGGGTGTACCGACGTATGTTAAGAATAGCATGGACCGAGAGGAAAACAAATGAAATTGTATTAATCCGGATGAATAAAGAACGAGAACTCACTAAAACAAGAAAAACCAGAAAACTTAATAACAAAATCTGGGCCACGCCATGCGAGGAGATCGTTATGAATTACTACAACTCTTTATGCAGGGACTCTGATAAGTTATATTTCACTGACACTTGAAATGAATTTAAAGATTAAATTTAAAATGGGTGAGAAAGTATCTTCTACTCCACTTGAAATTCAGGAAATTGCTTTTAATATGGTGATACGATGAAATTCCATATGTAAAAGAACATAGTAAATTTAAAGAGTGGTACAATGCAAATAAGGTTACAGTTTTTTAGAAAATGTTTTGAGGCCAACCATGGTGGCGATTTGTTGACAATAAAAAATCATGGTGGATGGAAGCCTTCTGCTATTGCGGAGGGGTATGTTGACGCTTCCTTAAAAAATAAAATTGAAGTGTCGAAAATCCTTGGGTCTGAGCAAGCAAATATCAACTTGCCTGGCTTTACCTGGATGTTCTTCTAGTGCCTCACAGTAGCAATTTGATAGCAACAATTATAGTAACACTATATATAATGTCCCTGTTGTTAGTGTTACTGCTCAAGAATCATCCAATGTAATTAATAAATCCAATCAATGGTTTTAATAATTGTATACCATTGATGGACAGAGTTAGAATTAAATAAGTGTCATATCGTTTATTACCATAAATTAATTAAATTCGTGTATTCGCGATTTCCACACATGACATAACCTCAAAACTATTTCGCCGAAAATTTGACGCTGACTGAATTTCAGTGCCAGTCTTGAAAAAATTAACTCATAACAGCACTCGGCGAGCTATAACCGCACGCATATGAGTGCTGTTATGAGTCCATTACAGACGCAAAATAGAAAAAATATTAATTCGTTTAATTTCCCTGCCCTTGTGTTTGAAACAGGAGCATTCCATCAATCAGAATACTCAGTCAGTCTCAGTCACGTGGCGATGTGTTACTGCTAAAGAATCTTCCAATGTCACTAAAAATGTTTTTAATAATTGTACCATTCATGGACAAAATTTGAATTAAATATGTGTTATATCGTTCATTGCCAATAATTAAATTTGTGTATTAGCGATTTCCACACATCACATAACCTCAAAACTGTCTCGCCGAAAATTTGAAGCTGACAGCTTTCAATTTCAGTGCCAACCTTGAAAAAATTAACTCCTAACAGCACTCGGCGAGTCATAACCGCAAGTATATGAGTGCTGTTATAAGTCCATTACAGACGCAAAATAGAAAAAATATGAATTAGTATAATCCTTCTGCCGTTGTGTTTGAAACAGTAGCATTCCACCAATCAGAATACTCAGTCAGTCACAGTCACTCAGTCACGTGGCGATGTGTTACTGCTCAAGAATAATCCAATGTCGCTAAAAATATTTTTAATAATTGTACCATTGATGGACAGAATTTGAATTAAATATGTGTTATATCGTTTATTACCATTAATTAATTAAATTTGTGTATTCGCGATTTCCAAACAACACATAACCTCTAAACTATTTCGCCGAAAATTTGACACTGACAGCTCTGAATATCAGTGCCAACCTTGAAAAAAGTAACTCATAAGAGCACTCGGCGAGTCACAACCGCACGTATATGAGTGCGGTTATAAGTCCAATACAGACGCAAAATAGAAAAAATAATAATTAGTTTAATTTCTCTGTCCTTGTGTTTGAAACAGAAGCATTCTACCAATCAGAATACTCAGTTAGTCTCAGTCACTTGGCGATCACACGCATTAGTTACTGCGTGTATAAAGTGAATAAGACTGTGGCAAAACTTTCATGTAGGTATAAATGGGCGTAGGATATGTCACATAAATTAGTCAATTTGTTAAAACTAGATTACTAATTATATTTCCCCGTGTAGTTAAGTTTCCAAGGAGAAAATGATATATAAGCGTCGACTATCCGCGTGTCGAACTCTACATACATACGAATGTGTCTAACAAACGTTTTACCTGATCGCGTGGGCGGTTTGCTTGCTCCACTTTTGCTCGGAACCTTTTTATTTCGAGAAACAAGAGTCCATTTTTGCTCACTCTGCCGTTCTCTATCGCTCCCTCTCCATCTCCCAATGCACAAACATTTTGCAAATGCACAAACACATTTAAATTATTTACTTCGCTCGCCGAAATTACGTAATATTTACAGAAAAAAAGGTCGCAGAGGAAAAATTGGAATTCTTGCTAAACTAGGAAATACATGAGGTAAACAAAATAGGAGAATTATTTGTTAAGATTCAGTTAAGAATTAAAACTATTTTAATTAATCTAATTACAAACAAAATATTAATTGAATAGGATGGTGGCGACTGTTACTACGTGGTAATTCATACTTATATTGAATTAAAAAATTCAGTGTTTTTAAAACAGTGAATTATTCAATTAAATGTAAAATATTAATTAGATTTAGGTTATCTACTCTTATGGTATGAATAAATTTCACTCGAATTGCTATTAAGATTATTAATAAATTTATGTAAATCAAAAAGTAATTTTAATGGAATTTCCTTTTAGAAAATACGATATTTTCCATACGTTTTCAATTCAAACCGTCTTGGAATTAGAAACAAAAAATTGAATATAGAAATCGACGTGAGAACACTAATTGCGTCGTAAATTCGTAAAATATGGAACTGCTCGGTCAATTTCTGTGTCGGTATAAATATGGAAATCGTTTTTCGTGAGAAATTCTCGCGAAAAGGAAATCAGGATGAAAAGCACATTTGCATACATTTAGCACTAGTATTCCTAAAACAGGTCGATTGATCTAATACGCTTTAACAACTATGCATCAAACTCGATTACAGAAAAGCTGCCAGAACAACAAACATATTTTCATCGATTCTAAATCAATTTCGTTTATTAATTCACATACAGACAAGACTAGATAGACGAGACTAGACAAACAAGACTAGACATAAAAGATTAGACACACGAGACTAAACAGACAAGACTAGACAGACAAGACTAGACAGACAAGACTAGACAGACAAGACTAGACAGACAAGACTAGACAGACAAGACTAGACAGACAAGACTAGACAGACAAGACTAGACAGACAAGACTAGACAGACAAGACTAGACAGACTAGACTAGACAGACAAGACTAGACAGACAAGACTAGACAGACAAGACTAGACAGACAAGACTAGACAGACAAGACTAGACAGACAAGACTAGACAGACAAGACTAGACAGACAAGACTAGACAGACAAGACTAGACAGACAAGACTAGACAGACAAGACTAGACAGACAAGACTAGACAGACAAGACTAGACAGACAAGACTAGACAGACAAGACTAGACAGACAAGACTAGACAGACAAGACTAGACAGACAAGACTAGACAGACAAGACTAGACAGACAAGACTAGACAGACAAGACTAGACAGACAAGACTAGACAGACAAGACTAGACAGACAAGGCTAGACAGACAAGACTAGACAGACAAGGTTAGACAGACAAGACTCGACAGACAAGACTAGACAGACAAGACTAGACAGACAGCGCTAGACAGACAAGACTAGACAGACAAGACTAGACAGACAAGACTAGACAGACAAGACTAGACAGACAAGACTAGACAGACAAGACTAGAGAGACAAGACTAGACAGTCAAGACTAGACAGACAAGACTAAACAGACAAGACTAGCCAGACAAGACTAGACAGACAAGACTAGATAGACAAGACTAGACAGACAAGACAAGACAGACAAGACTAGACAGAGAAGACTAGACAGTCAAGACTAGACAGACAAGACTAGACAGACAAAACTAGACAGACAAGACTAGACAGAGAAGACTAGACAGACAAGACTATACAGACAAGACTAGACAGAGTCCATCTTCCTACTTATTACTTTCTTCCTCAATTGTTTTACTTTCTTCCTCCTCCATTTTAAAACAATTCTTCCTCTGTTGTTTTACATTCTTCCTCCTTCTTCTCCATTTTACACACTTCCTCTACTGTTTCTTCTTTTTTATCTTCATCTTTCTTCTCTGTTCTACTCTGTTCTACATTCATCTCCTCCGTTTTATCATCCTTCTTCTCTGTTTTACTTTCTTCTACTTTCATCTCCGCTGTTGCAATATCCTTCTTCTCTGTTTTACTTTCTTCTAGTTTCATCTGCTCCGTTTTATCTGTTTCCTCTTTTTTCTCACATTTACTTTCCTCTATCTTCCCACTTTTACTTCCCTCTTTCACCTTCACACTTTTGCTTTCCTCTACCTTCTCATTTTTATTTTCTTCTTCCATCTTTACACATTTTTGCTCCTCCTCCATCTTCACACTTTTACGCTCCTCTGCCTTCTCACTTTTGGTTTCTTCCTCCATCTTCTCTTCTCTTCTCTTCCATCTCACTTTTACTTTCCTACTCCATCTTCGCACTTTTACTCTCTTCTTCCTTCTCACTTTTACTTTCCACCTCCATCTTCACACTTTTACTCTCCTCCTTCATCTTCACACTTTTACTCTCATCCTCCATTTTCCCTGCTCCACATTCATCTCCTGAAGTTTCTAGACTTCCTCTTTATTCTCCGGTTTACGATCCTCCTTCTCTGCGTCTTTGCACTCTTCCTCCGCCCCCATTTTACTACATTCATCCTTAACAGTCTTCTCCTTCACTTCGCGCTCTTCCTCCTTTCCAAGAGGAAGAGAAAAAATTTCTTCCACCTTCTTCTTCTCTTTTCCCTCATCTTTGCTAGTCGTCGTAGTAGCTGGTTCTTCTACCTTCTCCTCAAAAACTTACTTCTCCTCCTTCTCGCCTTCCTTCTTTTCCGGCTCGGCTTCCTTTCTTACCTCCATGTTCGTTTTCTCCTCAACCAGCTCCTTCTTCTCTTCTTCTTCATCAGTAGTCGATTCCACAACGGTTTCCTTGTCTGTCTGTCTAGTATTGTCTGTCTAGTCTAGTCTGTCTAGTCTCGTCTGTCTAGTCTTGTCTATCTAGTCTTGGCTGTCTAGTCTTGTCTGTCTAGTCTTGTCTGTCTAGTCTTGTCTGTCTAGTCTTGTCTGTCTAGTCTTGTCTGTCTAGTCTTGTTTGTCTAGTCTTGTCTGTCTAGTCTTGTCTGTCTAGTCTTGTCTGTCTAGTCTTGTCTGTCTACTCTTGTCTGTCTAGTCTTGTCTGTCTAGTCTTGTCTGTCTAGTCTTGTCTGTCTAGTCTTGTCCGTCTAGTCTTGTCTGTCTAGTCTTGTCTGTCTAGTCTTGTCTGTCTAGTCTTGTCTGTCTAGTCTTGTCTGTCTAGTCTTGTCTGTCTAGTCTTGTCTGTCTAGTCTTGTCTGTCTAGTCTTGTCTGTCTAGTCTTGTCTGTCTAGTCTTGTCTGTCTAGTCTTGTCTGTCTAGTCTTGTCTGTCTAGTCTTGTCTGTCTAGTCTTGTCTGTCTAGTCTTGTCTGTCTAGTCTTGTCTGTCTAGTCTTGTCTGTCTAGTCTTGTCTGTCTAGTCTTGTCTGTCTAGTCTTGTCTGTCTAGTCTTGTCTGTCTAGTCTTGTCTGTCTAGTCTTGTCTGTCTAGTCTTGTCTGTCTAGTCTTGTCTGTCTAGTCTTGTCTGTCTAGTCTTGTCTGTCTAGTCTTGTCTGTCTAGTCTTGTCTGTCTAGTCTTGTCTGTCTAGTCTTGTCTGTCTAGTCTTGTCTGTCTAGTCTTGTCTGTCTAGTCTTGTCTGTCTAGTCTTGTCTGTCTAGTCTTGTCTGTCTAGTCTTGTCTGTCTAGTCTTGTCTGTCTAGTCTTGTCTGTCTAGTCTTGTCTGTCTAGTCTTGTCTGTCTAGTCTTGTCTGTCTAGTCTTGTCTGTCTAGTCTTGTCTGTCTAGTCTTGTCTGTCTAGTCTTGTCTGTCTAGTCTTGTCTGTCTAGTCTTGTCTGTCTAGTCTTGTCTGTCTAGTCTTGTCTGTCTAGTCTTGTCTGTCTAGTCTTGTCTGTCTAGTCTTGTCTGTCTAGTCTTGTCTGTCTAGTCTTGTCTGTCTAGTCTTGTCTGTCTAGTCTTGTCTGTCTAGTCTTGTCTGTCTAGTCTTGTCTGTCTAGTCTTGTCTGTCTAGTCTTGTCTGTCTAGTCTTGTCTGTCTAGTCTTGTCTGTCTAGTCTTGTCTGTCTAGTCTTGTCTGTCTAGTCTTGTCTGTCTAGTCTTGTCTGTCTAGTCTTGTCTGTCTAGTTTTGTCTGTCTAGTCTTGTCTGTCTAGTCTTATCTACCCAGCCTTGTCGATCTAGCCTAACATTAATCTAAATATCAGCTTGTTCAACAATTTCATATTTATCATGAACATGTTCACTACATATTGAAACAAGACTACAGCACACTAAGAACTATCTAGACAAATTCTTTTCGACCGAATCTTAATTCGCTACCGGGTTTTCAACGCGCGCGTGTGTCTTGCATCTTGGACGGCTCATCAATCTTGGGCAAACATTAAAATGTTTCCAATCTCGCATCGAGTCCGAGAGCTATCGGACCGATAACCAGTTGTCGCCTTCGGCTACCCAGCTGAGAAAACTAATTCGTTCGTAACTTATTATTCATCGACTTATTATTTATTAAATTATCCGATAATTACAGAAAATAATACAAAACGAAATCAATAAATATTCTAGTTTGTATAGATTGGCTATTAGCATATAAAACAATTCTAAGCTTTCTTTGTGTAGTCTTGTCTGTATTTGTACGTTCTAGTTAATCTACAATCTAATATCTAATCTAGCAAGTCTGGGAAATCTTGTTTTGTAAAGGTAATTTTTACAATCCCAATGATCGAGTATGCATCTGTTGGAAGAGCAAACAAGAAGCTGTTGCTTTGCCTCATTAATCTTTCTCCGTGAATAAAAATCCGGCGGTAATTTAAAACTGAATGGAGTCAGTTTCGAGCCGTTTTTGGACAACGACCACATCGCACACCACTCGCTCGCTGCGTCTTGCTGGGGAATTGAATGAAAAAAAAACTCGTCGCGTATCCGTTTTGGTCCGTTCATTGATCGGCGAATTTTGAAGTATCGGCGAGAATTTGCAGTTTGATTTCTGCAAAACGTCGGCGCAATTACGCTCATCCACTCGGGCGGAATGTCGCCGATAAATCACCTGCGTTTGCGAATATTGCACGAATCGTTTCTCACTCGTAATTTTCCAAATGCTTGTACACACTTAATTAATACGCTAATCACTGATTTATCCATCGCGGTAATTAAACTACGTTTATTTGTGGATTCACTCTGCCTAGTTTCGCGTTTTATTGCTGCTCCTCGAATTCAAGAAATATCATTTTTCGCAAGTTTTATTCAATTTGCATGTTTGCAATTCTTCTCAAATACCTACTTCAATGCAATAATTTGCATTTTTTTTTATTCTTGCATTCTTGTTCATTGCCCGCCTTGACAAGAGTCTCCTTCAGTTGGTCCCAGTTGTTTAGGTCTGTGTTGTTCAGTCTATGACTTAGTTCTTGACTGTTTTTGAGTCGCTCGACGTCAAATCTTACCATTTTGGAGGTTCTGTGTAACCTAGTGTTTCTAGGCCGGAGTCTTATTTTGATCTTTGAGAGGTAGTGGTCTGAGTCCAGATTGGCGCTTCTTAGTACCTTCACGTTTTGTATTTCCTTTTGAGATTTTCGTGAAATGGCCACATGATCTATCTGGAATTCTCCCAGGTGGGTATTAGGTGAAATCCAAGTCTTCTGCTTCCTTGGAAAGTGTTTTAAGGCTGTAGACTTCATGATCAACCCAAAAGTCCTATACAGATCCACCAATCGTTTTCCCTTGCGGTTGGTTCGCTTATGTGCCGGATAATTACCAACTATGTTTTTGTATTTTTTCTCTCTTCCCAATTGAGCATTGAAGTCACCAAGCAGTATAACGGTGTATAATTATTACATTATAATTATACAATATAACAATTTTTTATGTTCATTTTTTTATTTTCATATATTGATTTATATATTTATTGATTAATATATTTATTTATTTATAAATTTATTATGAATTCATTCATTAATTCATTTTTTCATTCATTTATTCATTCATTCATTACTTGTTTATTTTTATTTCAGGTGAAACTAATAAATTTGATGGGGAATCATTTGATGTTAGTTAATTAGTATTCGAGTTTTTATGTTGAAATTCAAGCGAATTTAGCGAAGCCTTTGATTTGGACGAACTAGTCTAACTAGTTTAACAAAGTTGACACTCTACTTTCTTCATTGCTTTGTCTAATTAGTTAGTCTAGCGTAGTCTATTTAACTAAAACTATCTAAACATTTCGACCAAGTCGTTTTAATTTCTCAATTTTTAATTCGTTTTTAATACATTCCTGGCCTTGGGCGTTCCGTTTTTTGGTTGTTTATTCCTCATTTCGTTCACTTCTCGTTTCTAAATTAATCGCCATTCGCACAATAATTATGAAATAATTGCTCAAATTCCGGATTCCTGTTTGGAATTATCATTATCAACAATAATCTCGATCTTTCCATTTTATTCAAATCAGATGGAGTCTCGTCATCAAGGAAATCCCCATACAGGATTTAAACAAGAATTAGGAAAGTCACACTGCATGGACTACATTGTAATTATCTAAGCGCGCCGAGTATTACTACCAGATTAATAGCAATTTTACTTTGAAACTTACTTATTTAGTTTATTAAAACTTACTTATTTAATTATCTAAGCGCGCCGAGAATTACTACAAGATTAATAGCAATTTTACTTTGAAACTTACTTATTTGATATATTTTAAAAATAATTTACGATTTAATGTGTCAGTGCACAAGATGTAGGTCATACATAAAATAACTGAAGGATTAATATCTAAAAGACAAAGAGCACGATCTGAAATTAAAAAAAATAATCAGTGACTGAAGATTGTCCGTACTATTGTTAGACATCATTAGATCGTGCTCTTTGTCTTTTAGATTTTAATCCTTCAGTAAACTTACTTATTTGTTTTATTAAAACTTACATATTTAATTATCTAAGCACGCCGAGAATTACTACTAGATTAATTGTAATTTTGCTTTGAAACTTACTTATTTACTTTCTTAAAACTTACTTATTTAATTATTTAAGAGCACTGAGGATTACTACTAGATTAATAGCAATTTTACTTTCCAACTTACTTACTAACAATTTAGTGCACTTAATGTACAAAAAAATAATTAGAATTCATCAAAATCCTACCTTACTCTATGTAGACTGCATAATCCTTGAAGAAACGACACATTAAGTTTATTCATATTACTTTCAATGTCCACGATACACTAACACTAATTTCACCCCAATTTTCTCATCTGAAACAAAAAAGAAAAACACATTTAGTTTAATAATTTGGACCTTCTAGTATTGTCTTGCATTGTCTGGTTTAGTATAAACTTGTATAAACTTATCCAGACTTGTCTAAATAGACTTGTCTAGACTTTTCATAATCTTTTCTAGCATTGTCTTGCAATGTCTGGTATAGCATAAACTTATCTGACTTACATTGAATTGAAAGTAAATTCAATGTAAGTATGAATTACCACGTAGTAACTGTCGCAACCATCCTATTCATATTATCTAGACTTGTCTAAACTGTCTTGTCTATACAGACTAGACTATAGACCAAGGGTCGGCAACCTTTTTCTGACTGCGGGCCATTTTTAAAAAAACAAATTTTAAGCGGGCCACACAGTCAGATGTTTTCGAAAATAATACGTAACTTAAATAGTTTTTTTAATCGAATATAAATATTATTAGGAATCAATATAAAAAAGAAAAAAAATTGTAACAATTTTATTTACATGCTATAATAACATCGGAGAACAAAAATAGAGTGATATTTTCTTATAAAAGAAAATAAAACTCAATTTAATGCGACTTTTGTTCTTGAATGTTTTTCGATAATTCATTTACATCGGGTTGGATTTGAGATACTGAGATCCTCAAAAGGTTTTGCAAATTTTCAACCTCGTTCTATATTTTGATTTTATTAAATTCATTCTCGAAAAAGTTTGTTCGTATAAACAAGTCTTCGAAAAAATGCTAATAATAGGGAACAGGCATGAAATTTATATTTGGTCCAATCTTTTTTTCCAAATCTTTATTGACCGTATATTTGAACTAAACTATTATTTTTGTAATTAATATCTTTTTAAATACTTAAAACAATGCAAATTAAGTTGCTTGCTTGCAATAAAAAATTATGTTGCTTGGTGGGCCGCACAAAAACTTGCAATGGGCCGCATGCAGACAGCGAGCCTTGCGTTGCCGACGCCTGGTATAGACAATACTAGATCAATAGTCAAGAGTAGATACAGAGAAATAGACAAGATTACATGTAATAGACCTTTTTATAGTTGAAATTTGTTTGTGCACATACGTCAATTTCCGCCATATTTTTCGGGAAGTTTTTGAAGTATAACATTATAATACATTGAATATTGAATATATATATATATATATATATATATATATATATATATATATATATATATATAAATATATATATATATATATATATATATATATGTATATATATATATATATATATATGCCCGAAACTTTCATACTTTCGCTTTTTAAACATGGCGGACGCGCATGCGCTTAACTAACAGTAAAAACATCTATTTAATTACATGTAAAGGAAGAGTCAAAGGAAGAAGGACAGAGGGTAACTGTCCTAAATATCCTATAAAAACTAGTAAGCTAAATTCGGATAAGACGAGTGAAATGGTTTCTGGAGAAGCCCCGTTTTGATCTTAACTACAATTAAATCCCATCAAAGCGTGCCTACAAATACCTCCGATTATTTTGTTTACAAATAAATTTTACAATCGGACGAAAAAATTGATTCGTTTTTTTTGCGCCGCCGTTCCCTCAAGATCGCCGCATTCCGGCCGCATACCCCACGACGTCGGCTAATTAATCAAAAGCTAATTTGCCTCGCAATTAGCTCACTTAAATAATTACCTATACATTGGACAAACCGCGGGGAAACGTACAGAAATGGCACTTAACACAACGTCCTCAAGATAAAATACATTAAATTATGGGAACAAACGAAAGACTATTGCACAAACGAAATATTCAGTAAAGACTGGACAGACAAGATTAGATTAAGAAAACTACTGAGAGACGATTAAACAGTCTCGATTGGATAGACAAGGCTAGATAAAAAAGACTATATGTGCAACACTAGACAGAGAAGACAAGACTAGACAAGATAGACTGGATAAACAAGACTAGACAGACAAGACTAGACAGACAAGACTAGACAGACAAGACTAGACAGACAAAACTAGACAGACAAGACTAGACAGACAAGACTAGACAGACAAGACTAGACAGACAAGACTAGACAGACAAGATTAGACAGACAAGACTAGACAGACAAGACTAGACAGACAAGACTAGACAGCCAAGACTAGACAGACAAGACTAGACAGACAAGACTAGACAGACAAAACTAGACAGACAAGACTAGACAGACAAGACTAGACAGGCAAGACTAGACACAAGACTAAACAGACAAGACAAGACAGACAAGACTAGACAGACAAAACTAGACAGACAAGACTAGACAGACAAGACTAGACAGACAAGACTACACAGACAAGACTAGACAGACAAGACTAGACAGCCAAGACTAGACAGACAAGACTAGACAGACAAGACTAGACACAAGACTAAACAGACAAGACTAGACAGACAAGACTAGACAGACAAAACTAGACAGACAAGACTAGACAGACAAGACTAGACAGACAAAACTAGACAGACAAGACTAGACAGACAAGACTAGACAGACAAGACTAGACAGACAAGACTAGACAGACAAGACTAGACAGACAAGACTAGACAGCCAAGACTAGACAGACAAGACTACAAAGACAAGACTAAACAGACAAGACTAGACAGACAAGACTAGACAGACCAGACTAGACAGACAAAACTAGACAGACAAGACTAGACAGACAAGACTAGACAGACAAGACTAGACAGACAAGACTAGACAGACAAGACTAGACAGACAAGACTAGACAGCCAAGACTAGACAGACAAGACTAGACAGACAAGACTAGACAGACAAAACTAGACAGACAAGACTAGACAGACAAGACTAGACAGGCAAGACTAGACACAAGACTAAACAGACAAGACTAGACAGACAAGACTAGACAGACAAAACTAGACAGACAAGACTAGACAGCCAAGACTAGACAGACAAGACTAGACAGACAAGACTAGACAGACAAGACTAGACAGCCAAGACTAGACAGACAAGACTAGACAGACAAGACTAGACAGACAAAACTAGACAGACAAGACTAGACAGACAAGACTAGACAGGAAAGACTAGACACAAGACTAAACAGACAAGACTAGACAGACAAGACTAGACAGACAAAACTAGACAGACAAGACTAGACAGACAAGACTAGACAGACAAGACTACACAGACAAGACTACACAGACAAGACTATACAGACAAGACTAGACACACAAGACAAGATTCTTATTCTAGTAGTTTATTTGATTATTTAGTTTTTGTCAATTGTGGTCTATTCAGTGTCGGTGAGAGCATTATACAGTTGTTGTTGGCGGAGTGTATAAATCATTCGGAATCGTCCATTAATATCTGTAGTTTATAACTGGAACGCGGGTGAAAAAATCGGCCGGAGCATGCGAGAGAGTGAGCGTTTTGTACGCTATGCAGTCTATATAAACGTGTGTGTGTGTGTGTGATTGTGGGTGCAGTTGATCTCGCTGATAACCAGCTGGCTTATCCATCTCAATTTCATTTATCATTGCTCGCCTATGTGCACTACTTAGATTCATCCATTGTCGTTCGCCTGCACTCGATTAATTTTCTTTTCGCACGGGCTTTCAATCTAGATTGCAATTGCAGTCCCAACGAAATTATTAACATTTGGATTGTGGACGTTTTCTGGTCTTGTTTGGTCTTAACTGCTCTTGTTTGGTCTTGTCCGATCTTGTCTGGTCTAGTCTGATCTTGTCTGTTCTAGTCTAGCCTTGTCTGGTCTTGTCTGGTCTTGTCTAGTTTAGTCTGGTCTTGTCTAGTTTTGTCTGGTCTGGTCTGGTCTTCTCGAGACTTGTCTAGCCTTATCAACTCTTGTCTAGTCTCATCCTGATTTGTCTAGTCTTTTATAGACTTGTCTGATCTTGCCTAACCTTGTCCAGTCTGTTATAAAATTGTCAGGCCCTGTCTAGTCTTGCTTAGTCTTGTCCAGTCTGGTATAACCTTGTCTAGCCGTGTCTAGTCTAGTCTTACCTAGATTTGTGTAGTCGTCACTAGTCTTATGTAGTCGTGTCTAGTCTTGTGTAATTGTGTCTAGTCTTATCAATTCTTGTCCAATGTTTTCTAGTCTTATCTACCATTGTTTATTTTATGGGTCTTGGTCAGTGTATTTTAATCTGTTGTGTGTTTATCATACAGGTAGTTGTGATTGTGTTAGTGTAGTGATCGTGCGTTGATCTCTCCTCGACCGCTATGCAGTGTATAGTTCGTATGGTATTAAAATCATACATCAAGTTACTTATGGAAATGGAGGTAATGATATGGATTTCTGGTTCGTGTTCAGGCCGATCGGAATAATAAGAGAAAGAAGTAATAAAAACGGAAATTGTGAGCAAATAATAACATGTTTGTTTTGTTTCCATCGGGTGTTTTCTTTTTTCTCCTTCTTTTGTTTACAGTAACAGCGGAATTGTGTTTGTTTCTGTCGATCGAGGTTTAGTTGTCGGCTCGTTTCAACGTCTAAATCTAAACTTGAAACGGAATTGTCTATATACTATATCGGGTTTATAGACACTTATCGAGCTTATCGAGCTATATTTGTGGATCAAATATCAGTTTGTCCAAATCCAAATCTGTCTGAACTTAAACGTACAAACGTTCAATGTTGTTTAAGTCATTTAAGTCCAACAAGTTTCATTTTAACAACAATTGTTTGATTCACTTCTCTGTTTTAGTTTCTATCTTATAGCGTTCTACCTCATAGCCTTATATTTTATAGTCTAATGACTTGTAGGCTAATATCTTACAGTCTAATGTCTTATAGCCTAATATATTATAACCTAATACTTCTAGTATTTTAGACTATTGGTTCGAGTCTTGCCTAATATCCTCCAACCTAATATCTAATCCTCTAATATCTTATAGCCTAATATGTAATCGTATTTAGGCTATCTTACAGTTTAATGTCTTAGAGCCTAATATATTATAATCTAATACTTCTAGTATTTTAGACTAATTGTTCGAGTTTTGCCTAATATCCTTCAGCATAATATCTAATCCTCCAATATCTTATAGCCTAATATCTAATCCTCTAATATCTTATAGCCTAATATCTAATCGTATTTAGGCTATCTTACAGTTTAATGTCTTATAGCCGAATATATTATAACCTAATACTTCTAGTATTTTAGACTAATGGATCGAGTCTTGCCTAATATCCTTCAGCCTAATATCAAATCCCCTAATATCTTATAGTCTAATATCTAATCGTCTTTATGCAATCTTACAGTTTAATGACTTATAGCCTAATGTATTATAACCTAATATTTCTAGTATTTTAGACTAATGGGTCGAGTCTTGCGTAATATCCTTCAGCCTAATATCTAATCCTCTAATATCTTATAGCCTAATATCTAATCGTATTTAGGCTATGTTACAGTTTAATGTCTAATAACCTAATAAATTATAACCTAATACTTCTAGTATTTTAAATTAATGGTTCGAGTCTTGCCTAATATCTTTCAGCCTAATTTATACTCCTCTAATATCTTATAGCCTAATATCTAATCGACTAATATTTTATAGCCTATTATCTTATAACTTAATATCTTATAGCCCAATATTTTATGGCTTAATATCTTATAGACCAATATCTTATAGGTTAATATCTTATAGCCCAATATCTTATAGTCTGATATTTCTAGCATAGTAGCCTGTCCATAGTAGCAAGTTCTAGTTAGTAGTAAACTAGTTAGAAGTTTAACTAGGTTTGTTTAATGTTATGATTCACTTGTCTATTTTTTTTTCCCAATATCTTATGGCGTAATATATCATAGTCTAATATTTTATAGTCTAATAGCTTGTAGACTCATATTGTAGAGTCTAATATCTTATAGCAGGGGTGTTAAGGTGCCAAGTATGAAGAATACTTAAGCGAATCGCAATTTGGGTGCCGCAATGGCTTCGGCACATTCAAAGAAGTCGTGATACGTCAGTTGATGTCTACGCACTTCCAAAAGGCATTCGACAGGTTTGAACAAGATATATTGGTAGAGACTTAAGATCAAATAGGACGGGACGGAAGAGATATTAGGATAATTGAAAATTTATATTGGAACAAAACTTCAGTAATTAGAATAGATGGTGATGATACACCGGAAGTAAAGATCAAACGTGGAGTAAGGTTGTATTTTATCGCCCTTGCTCTTTAATCATAGTCTGAAAGAATATTTAGGGAAGCACTAACTGATATAGAATCCGGAATTATTATAAATGGCGAAATCATAAACAACCTTCGCTACAGGAACCACCACGAGGACGAAGGCCGAACTAGGAACCTCCAAGAGGGCAAACCAGAAAGCAACACCAGGACGAACCAAGGACCAACTGCGAGAAGAAGAAGGAAAAAAAAACAAACAAAAAAAAACGAAAAAAAAAGAAAGAAAAGAAACCGGTCATGAGGAAACACATACAGACAACCAAACAAACAGACAACAAAACAAGCAGACAAAACAAAAGAAAAGAAAAAACACAAAGACAAACAAACAACAAGATGGCGGAATAGCTGGGCGAAAGCTCAATACCGGCAAACCAGCAAAGGACACATGACAACCTTCGCTACGCAGACGATACGGTACTGTTGGTCTCCAGCCAGGAAGATTTGCCGTCATCGAAAAATGCGCCAAGGCCGGACTCGGATTAAATGCAAAAAAGACCATAGTATTAGTAATTAGCAAGCAACCTAATATCATAGCTAACATAACAGTTGGGGGTATCTAATTTTTCCACTGACTGCGCGGCACAAAAGTTTGATTGTGCAAAAATTTTCGAAAGATTTTGAAAGTTCAAAAAGGTTTATTAAGTTTCTCTAAGTATATTATTAACTATATTACAGTTAATAATATTTATAATTACAATAAAAATTAATTAATTATATTTACGACGCATATGCAGCATTTAGTGCTGCATTTTTTCCTGTAGTATATGTCTTTCATACTTGTCCATTCTTATGGACAGTAAAATTATGGACAGTAAAACTTAGTAAAATTCATCTATATATATATATATATTTTTTTTTTCATTTGCTAAGAATATTTTAATCCTCATCAAATCATCTATATGATCCGCATTTAATCGGATCCTAAGTTTGGATTTAATTAGAATCAATGTGCAGAATCCTTTCTCGCAGTCAGCAGTAGAAGCTTGAAAAGTTCCTATGATATCATAAAGTATCGCTATATTCTATCGCTCCGAATTTTGTAGTACATATTCTACACTGTCACTAAATGATTTTTTATTACTCATACTCGGACAAGTACTATTTTGGCGCCCGTTTTTTAGTGCGACAAATGGCTGTTTGTCAATTACGTGTAATTATTTACGTGCGACAAGTATACTTATCACATACAATTATGCTTGGCGCACGCAAATTTTCAATAAAAATCGAATAGGTAGCTAAAAAAAAAAACACAATCAAAATCAATATTAAAAAAGTGACGTGAAAGTGATTTTTTTTCATTCAGAAATTAAAATTAAATAAAAGTATTGTGATACCGGAGACTGATGAGAGTTCTTATGACGAATCCGCGCCGCAGAAGATGTAATTTAAAAAGCAAATTCTTCATTTTTGATTCATTTTTATTTGGATGGCCCCTGGACCCCAAACTTGTAAGATAGTCCCCTCTCATAAGTAATAAAAAATACTATCCGCAACTCGTGCGGTATTGCCAATTGCCCTCTCGATCGAATAACCGCACTCACTTCGCTCGACCGCCCAACTTCCCTCTCGTGGGCAATTGGTAACTTGCCGCACTAGTTGCACAATATACTATTATTGCTCTTTATTTTTGTCTTGTTTTTAGTGAAATGAAAAATTAAGTTCAGAATATTCTTCACAAAACAGAACAAACAGTGCCACAGTATACTGGGGATTATTTAGAATTTGCAAACAATATTTACAAATTGGATCATAATATTCAACAATTTGTTCATTACAATATTCTATTAGGTTTTCGTAATTTTTAATGAAAGCATCCAAAATAACGAGATAGCCAACGCACCTCGTTTAATGGGTTCGATCCAAAACAGCAGCCAATTTATCAAATTTTCCTTTTTAATTCCTGATCTACTGAACACAGTGTAAACTGTCCTAAGGAAGGTCTCTATATCTTGCATAAGATATACATGTTTCCATGCATCATCAAAACCCAATTCTTCTCGGTGCGCAACGCAATGTTGTTCAGTTAGATAAGGTATTTCATTTTGAGAAGTGCCGCCATTCCATTTTTCCGTACTAGCACTAGCAACATTTGCTCCGTCCGATGTAAACGTAACCATTTTTTGAATGACTAGATAAAACTTCTTGTAAAAATAATTATTTTTTACCGAAATAAAAGCACTGTATGCATGTATTCTTCAAAATGCCTCCAAATTCTGTTTTGAATGTCAAACAGAGTAGGTGTAGGTGTTTTGTGGTGTGTGCTGCAATTGTATGCGGGTAATTTTGCCCCAATCCACGTCGAAACGCAGGCGATGTTTTGTCGACACCCGTTCTCTAATGAAGTATACGAGGACTTAAGACGTTTCTCGCACACAATATGTTAAAATAAAGCAAACCAAGCAAACGCTCGATGACGTAGTTGATGTAAACTAAAGAGATTTCGTTAGACGTATAAATGTCCGATTTTAAAAATTACTTTGATCCTCTACATTTTTTTGACAAGATGAACAAGCCCATTGTGCGCGGAAGACAAAAACGGCTGCGCAACTTTCGAAAAATTAGTGCGCGGCCGCGCAGCTTAGAGGGAACTTTGCTCTAGAATGTCAACTCAAGCTCTCAACTCAAGCTCTGAACTCAAGCTCTCTGTTCAGACTTGCCGTCGATAGAGTAAGGATAGCCTGATTGGTGACCAACGTTCTAGAAGGACATGGTACTTAAGAAGAAGAAGGGGTGGCGAACCTTTTATGGTCGCGCGCCAATTTTTAAGAATGTTCAGAATTAGGAATGCATTTTTGAAATATTTTTGATTTTGGAAATCAGTTACAGTACTAGTCTGAACATAAAAAATCTCGTATTTTACACCTTCGATGTAGCACAAAACTAGATTGCGATTTATTATAGATAGATATCATTCAAGAAGCATGAAAAACACTGATTTGACTAATATGGCTCTACCACCTACATCTAATGAATATTTTTTAGAGAAAACATCAGCCAAATCTACACAGCCCAATACAGCAGCACTTAGCATTTCCTCCACAAGCTATAACAAATAAGCCACATGGCATACCCATACAAAGTGGGATCTCAATTTCGCTTATTAACGTACGATCATTAAGGAATAGGTCAAACTATTTCATCTATATTTAAATCGTGAAAATATGTAGCTTGTGTTTGTGAGCATTGGAGCTCCGAAGAGAAAATTGATGAGATCCAGCTCAATAACTTTCAATTAGTTTCTAATTTTTGTAAAAGAAAATTCATCTGTGGTGGCGTAGCAATTTATGTTCACAATGGTACAACAATCTCTAATCTAAAGCTTTTGAACGGCCTGTGGTATAACACTATGCCGTGATTTCCCTTTTACACCTACCTTTATACCTTTTACACATACCTTTTAGAACAGGCTTAACGATTTATTGCTGTACTTGTGCAACTGTAAGAAGCCTATTCTGCTAGTTGGCGACCTTAATATAGATTTTTTTTAAAACTTAATAGAAAAACAGAAACGAATGGACATATTTAACTCTTTCAATCTACGAGTACTTAACCAGGGTCCAACGAGAATTTACACAGATAGATTTGGTACTACTTCACATACATCTATATGGTTGCAAATTTGGACAGAAATGCATATAGTGCAGAACAGTTGATCCTGTCTTGGCTGACCATCTCAGTTTAATATCGCATATTAGTTCTGAATATTTCTATACGAAAAAGAAAAATCTAACGTATCGCCTTAGCAGACACTTCTCCGACGATAACATGCATAAACTACGCCATCTCATTAGTAAAATGGATTTTACAGAGATTTTAGGCGAAGATGTGGAGGAGGCTTTTAAAACATTTATTAATAATTTAACCTGTTCTTTGGATCAGGTATGTCCCATCGAAACCAGCAGAGTTATCTCAAAAAACAATAAATGGATAACACCTCAAATAATTGAAGAGGGTAAGCAACTTAAGAATTTGTTTTGGCTGTGTTACACCCTTAATGATTTAAACCTTATCGAAGCTTACAAAACTATGAAGCGTCAGCACAACAAGCACATAGCCTCCGTGAAGAGAAGGTTCGTCATGAACAAAATCCAAAATTAAAAAAATAAATCTAAAGATACTTGGGCGATTATTAATCAATCTTTAGGGAAGCAAAACAAGTGTACAACAATAACACTCAGGATAGACAATTCACTGGTAACTGACAAACAAGTGGCCGATGTATTTGCAACGCACTCTCCCAGCATGGCCTTAAGTATAATCAGAGAACAGTTGTTAACGTCGGATTCTCGGTGCACTAAGTCGCCTTTTAGTCCCCTTCACTCTTTCTATATGCCCCCCATTGAACCACTTGAACTCCAAAAGGTTATATTTCCACTTCGCCTTCATCGGGCATAGATGGTTTCTCTATCAAAACTATAACATCAATCTTAGACGTCATTGAAAGTCCACTATTACAACTGTACAATAAATCTATGGAGGATGGAATATATCCATTGGTTTTGAAGGTAGCTCTAGTGATTCCCTTGCACAAGAAATCGGATGCATGTGATACATCTAACTATAGACCTATCTCGATTGCGTCTTCCTTTTCTAAAATCTATGAGAGGCTGATTTATAATAAAATGGTTGATTATTTAGAAAAATATCATTTGATCAGCAATTGTCAACATGGGTTTCGAGGTCACAGATCAGTTGAAACAGCAACGATCAACTTATCTAAATATATTATTAAAGAACTTGACACGGGTAAACATGTAATGGGTCTATTCTTTGACCTGTCCAAGGCCTTTGACACCGTCAACATTGATTTTGTGGTAACTAAATTAGAAAACTATGGTTTTTGAGGGACAACTGAGGTCGCCGAACCTGACAAGAAGATCAAAATGTATAATATAAAAGACATTAATAAGGCCAGTATTAACATACGCTTCAGAAACGTGGACCCTAAGCAAAGCAGACGAGAAGCTTCAGGGAGTCTTTGAAAGGAAAATATTGAGAATAATATTTGGCCCCGTCCAAGAAAACCAGGCATGGAGGAGCAGATACAACCACGAGCTGTACCAAATATATGAAGATGTCGACATAGTAAAAATAATAAAACTAGGAAGATTAAGATGGGCGGGACATGTAATGAGGATGAATGACGAAAGACCCACAAAACGAGCAAAAACCTGATGGAAATAGAGGAAGAAGTAGACCAAAATTGCGATGGATAGACGGGGTAGAAAAAGACCTGAGAAGCATAGAGTTAACTAATTGGAAGATTAAAGCCCAAGACAGAGACGGATGGCGGAAGATCCTTGAGGAGGCCAGGACCCACCCAGGGTTGTAGTGCTAACGATGATGATGATGGTTTTCGAGGGACTTTTGCAAGGTTGATTAGATCCTTCCTTACAAAAAGAAAGTTGATGATAAATGCAAATAACTACAAATCTAATAGCAATAATATAACTATAGGTGCCCCTCAGGGATCTGTTTTAGGGCCGCTTCTATTTCTGCTGTTCATCAACGATCTTCCACTTTATGTAAGTGCGGAAACAATAGTGTTTGCAGATGACATGAATATGGCTGACATGAATATGGCTGATGGCAACAGTCTAGAAGAGTTTGAAGGCAGAGTCGGGATAGTTGTTGATGAGTTGAATGCGTGGTGCCGAGTAAACCATCTTATAATGAATACGGATAAGACTGTTTGTATTTACTTTGCTAAACAGAGCATTTTCAACTCAATATTGACGGCAAAAACCATAAAATCGATACGTATACCAACTTTTTGGGGGTACGGATAGACTACTTTTAGATGGTCACATCACATCGACCATGTTTGCAAAAAACTGGGAAGCGCTTACTTCGCAATTTTACAAATTAAAAAGTCGTTTAACAAAGAATCAGTAATTAGTGTGTATTATGCACTGGTATATTCTCATCTATCTCTACACGTGTTACTTTGGGGTCAAGCCGCTACCGTCAATAGAATGTTTTATTTTACAGAAAAGAATTGTTAGATTTACGTTTGGTCTAAAAGGAGGGCAAAGTTGTAAATATTTTTTTAAAAAGTTCAATATACTTACATTAGCCTCAATTTACATGTTAAAAGTGCTGTGTTATACAAAATATCATATAAGAAACTTTAACACATTAGCGAAATACCACGATCACCATACAAGACTCTGGCTCTCTGCTATCGTTCCCAAAACATAACACGGCCTTACTTTAGAAGTCCATCTTTTATACAGGAATTGAATTATTTAATAAGCTGGACAATGAAATAAAAAGAAAGAACTTTAAACACTTTAAAAGAGATGTAAAATGTATCCTTGCTCAAGGAGCATATTATTCTATATCTGAATTTTTGGAAAAATAATTTGTATCATTTTGCTATCATAACGTTGATAATTTAATGTGTAATGTAATTTGTAGTACCTAGTTGCATTTTTGTAGTAGGTATTTATTATTTTTATTGTATTAATTGTATTAACGTGTCTATTGTAACTATTGTAATATGTAACTATTCTCTATTGTAACTATCACATCCACAATATGTATTTAATGTGGCAAAGTAAATAATAAATAAATAAATAATATTTTTAAAGAAAAAATAACTTTCTCACGCGTGTCAATATTATGTTTCTATGTGACAGCTGTGACACGCGTGCCGTAGGTTCGCCACCAGTGCCTTATAGCCCTATATATTGTAGCCTAATATTTCTAGCATAGTAGCCTAAAAATCCAGTTTACTTGATACTGCGTTGCAAATTTATACTGTGTGCAAACTAGCAATTTGCAAAAAAAATGTCCAAAAACGTAACAATATAATAATTTAATAATAACAAAATTTTTGAATTGGTAAAACCATACAACATTATAGATAATCAGATAAACTTAATAAAGACGGAACAAAGCTTGAATATATAAATATACTCAACCTTTCCGGAACTCTATAATACTAATGAGTCTTTTTAGGACTACCAAAAACAAAACTCGTATGAAATTTGTCAGTTATTCTATAGCTTTCAGTCCACCTTCGTGGCACTCAACAAAAACCATAAAAATAACATTGATTTTTTAAGATCATGTCTTTCCGAGTTCCGAGTTTCCGAGTTTTTTGAGTTCCGGAAAGGTTGAGTATATTTATATATTCAAGCTTTGTTCCGTCTTTATTAAGTTTAAAAAAAAAAAACAAAATTTTTCATTACATTTGCAATAGACCTTTTCATAGTTGATTTTTTTTTTTGTGCGCATGCGTCAATTTCTGCCATGTTTTCGTCCATGTCTCGTCAAAATTGCCCGAACTTTTTGACGTATAAACTATATATGAGCCCGAAAGTTTCATATTCCCGCCTTTCAAACTTGGTAGATGCGCATGCGCTTAACTAACTCTAAGAAGGTCTATTCCAGTGGTTCTCAAACTTTTTTTTGTCGCAGCACCTTTTTCGAGCTAAAAAAATCTCGCGGCACCTTTGTCGGGCTACAAAAATTTCACGGAACAGATTTCTTTTTTTGACAAATTTTGACTTTTTGGACAAATTTCGTTTGCAGGTTTCTTCACGTTTATGTACTAGGTATTATGTATATTTATTGCCCTTACGGGTTTATAAATTGAATCCAAAATTTACTAAAACTAACATCGAACATAATATAAATAAGAATAATACTAAAAAGAGAAAAAGAAAAAATACACATTAAAAAAAAAAGAAACATATGCTGCTCAAACTAAAAACAAACAAAAAACACAAAAAGAAAGTCACTAAATTCCTATCCCTAAACCCCGATTACCGGCTTCCCTCCCCACATATTGCTACGTTTATGTACTAAATCAGATTGGTTGCACTCCAGATGTCTTTTTAATTTGTATGGAACCAAGCCGCTGTTAGCAACAATTTTATGACAGATAACGAACGCATTACCCTTTCGGTTCTTGTTAGTTCCCAACAAAAACAAAGCCAAACGATATGAGGTAGCTAGGATCATATTTCCTTATTTTTCCTCGGATTATCTTTTGGTCGTGAGTTGCGCTTTCGCGAACTGAAGCAGACGAACTTGAATGATTTAGACCAATTCAGATTTTAGCCAATTGTCCATAACTTTGCATTAAAAGTAGGAACTCAAATTCGTTTACCTCCTCATGTAATTTTCTTTTTACATTTCTTGATTACTCTCGCGGCACCCCAGGGTGCCGTGGCACCCAGTTTGAGAACCACTGGTCTATACAATTCCTTTTGCATTTGTGTGAAATTCTTGTTGGATTTCCACGCAGAAACTGTTACAAACCGCGACAGAAATAAGAAAATGAAAAAAACTTGACGCACGTCTAGGTACGTTCTCCGTAAGAAATATCGAAACTGATTGATCGATTCATTAAGGATTAAGTGTTAAATCCATATTGAGTGATAGATATAAATTGGATATCGCTGGAATAAACGCTTACAAGCAAAACAACAATATTTATTGGAAAATATCAGAAATTCCTGTCGCTCGTGATTAATTAACTTCCAATCTAATTCAATTTCCTCGAAATAGCTCGTTTAGTTTAGTCCGTCTTGTCTTGCCTACATAGCTTTCTCGGTTTAAACTTGTCTGTCTTTTTTGTGGGGGCGTAGCAAGCACATTCGTTAACTTGAGCAAGGGGTCCCCCTGGAGAGAACCCACACATCTCAGGATCGCTCTTCGCATAACTTCAAGGTGGCGGAGACAACACACTTCCTTGTGTGTTGTATCGTATTTTACGCTTACATCCCCCTTCCATTAGCTCTACAGGGTTGCACTCCTGCTGGTTGCTGTTACCACTCCCTGTTAAGGTAGGTGTTGATCCCGTGTTTTATTGCCTGGCATGGCACTTTTTTGAAAATCACTGCACTATTGTGAGGTTCTGGGACTGTGGAGTCTTGCCCAGAGGCTTGTATTGCCAGATTGTCCGCTCTACCGTTACCTGTCAGGCCGTCATGTACCCTCACCCAATGGAAGCTTAGATTACTTTTTTTGTGAGACCTCGTTATAGAGCTGAGTAAAGCTGAGTCGAATTGTATCTCGGTTGGCGAGGCCAAGTTTTGAAGGGCATCTAGAGCAGATTTGCTATCCGATATTATAGAGCCTTCGTACATTACGTCAGACTTCGAATGAATATACGCTAATTCCCGGTTAATTGCAATTAACTCTGCTTAAAATATCGAGCAGTAGGGGAGGTAGGGGAGAGATGGGCACTTATTCACATAATAGGTAATAAAAAAGCACTTTTTTAATATATCAAATATGTATTGCCTAGGTCAAGTGCACCATTCATTTGGCAAGATTATTTGCAAATAACAGTCTACAAATTTTAATCAGTCTCAAAGTTACAAGAGAATTCCTGAAACATGTCAATTGTGCCCAATGTTCCCTATGGTAGGGAGGTTCAGGCACCTACTGTGGGAGGTTTGGGGATGATGTTTAAAACACCCAATATCCATGATATAAAACAAAAATTAAAAGTTAAAGAATCTTAAACAGTGTATAAATCACAAACGTAATCAACAAAGTTGATTTTTGCAAGTTGGAAGTTTGATCAGGGATATCATATTGATCAGCAGTTATTTTTATCTTGCCACCTTTTGCCACTTCTACTATTATGTCTTGGAATTTCGCGTCGCTTACCCTTATTTTTTTACATGAATGGCATTTTTCTGCAATTTTAATTAATTTGAACATTTTAATTAAATCAGTTAATTAAAGATGGGAGCATTGGGCATGCCCAAACCTCCCTCAAAATAACTGCCCATTGCTCCCTCTGCATACTTTTTCAACTTAACTCTGTCATGAAGTTTTTTTGTTAAATATTTTGGAGTGACTTCCGGGTTAATTTATTCGTTAGTAAATATACAATAGAAAGAAACTAAAAAAAATCTTATACCTTTCGCTGGTTCTATTATTACGAAACTGGTTTATTAACTGCGAAACCCCAACAAAATATTTACATTGACGAGCACCTAATCTTATAAGGCGTTTGAACGCGACAATTGAACGAAATCTCAAATAGTATATGAATAAACAGAGTTACCAGTGAACAAAACAAACTACCAATCTAAAGATAAAATAAAAACTACAATTAAATTTCAATTACGAGGGGGTGCCCATGTCTCCCGACTGCCTATCTCTCCCCTATCTCCCCTACTCACTGAAACCAAATGTTTCAAATGTTTGAATCTCCTCTTCTTCATTGTATTCTACATAAGCTGCTCCAACTCCTGCGTCTGATTTAGAGCCGTATGTGAATTTTTTTATTCGGTGTGAGTTGGCGGGTGACATAGTGTAGACAAGGGAGCGAAAATAGACGGGATGGATAAGATGCTTAAGGTGGGTCTTTGTTTCGACAAGGTCGGAGGATATGTTAAGGCCGGTTAATTCTCTTAGGTTCTGGTTTTCTAGGGAATGTCTGGTTTGGTACAGTGAGATCTGTTTTAGTCGGAGGTCAGAAGTTATAAGCTTAGCTCTTGCCTTGCTCCACAAGACTTATGCCAAATGGGAGCGGCGTATAGTAATCCGCGTACAATTGCTCCGCAATAAATGTGTTTCAATGCTATTTTGTATAAGCACTTCCTATCCACCCGGCCAAGTTGAACGCTCAACAGTTTGGCCTGTCTACAAGCTAGTTTGATGTGTGGTTTAAAAATTAGGTTTCTATCGATTCTGACGCCCAGGTATTTTAAATTATCCTGACACTTGATCTGGTTATCGCCTAGTGTAAATACCGGTTTACGCTGCCTAGAAATTTTTTCCAAAAAATATTGCCTCGGTCTTGCTTGCATTAAAGATTAGTTTGTGGTTCTTGACCCAAGCTAAAAAACCTTCTTGTGCTTGATTAGTTTTCTCGTTTAGGCCCATTATAGTACCACAAGAAGTAAAGGCTAGGAAACTATATTACACTTTACTGGAAGATCATACTCGAAGATTGTATCGTATAGAATATTCCAGTAGGTAGGGACCCATTTCGATCCTTGTGAGCTAACTTTGCTAACTGATTTCTCCTCGAATAATCCTGGTTTAGAGTTACCGAAGTAATCTTTACTGGCGCGGATGAGATTATTGGGGCACTGTTTGCTAACTAACTGTTCTATAATGTTCGACCACCAGGCATTCTTGAAAGCATCGCTTATGTCAAGTGCAATAATGGCACAATATTGTTTCTTGGCAATGTTATCTTTGATAGATTGGATGACCTTGGTTAAGGCATCGGTGATTCCAACGCCCTTTATGAAGCCAAATTGGTTATTACTAAGTAAATTGCGACTATAAAAATGGTAAGCGATCTTGGAGATCTTGGAGCAAGGTGTCGAGAACTTCCCCAATGACAGGCATAAGCCTTATGGGCCTAAAGTCTTTACAAGATGTACCTTGTCTAAGTGATATGGTAATTATTTTTACTAGCTGTAGTTTCCAAAATGCCAAAACCCCAAAACTTAGAGATTTGATAGTTTACTACCTGAGGCACAGTCACGTCATCATTCCTCAAAATTTTGGCAGCGGCGGCAATTTTTTCCTCGCTAATGGTTGTTTTTTATCGAGTCTGATGTCAACAGGAGGTATGCCAGCGATAACCAAGGCGGCCTGATACGCGGTACATATTCTCAATGCTAGCCTTTGTTGTACTGATGCCATCCTGTTACTTAGTGTCTTTACTCTGATTTTACTAGCCCAGACCGGAGCTGCATATAGCCTAGCGGATTGCGAGACTGAGCTAAATGGCCTCCTTTTGCTGCTCTAGGACCTCCCACTTTTGGAATGAGCCTCTCTAAAGCAGCAGTCTTTCTGAGAACCTTATCATCGGCTTTCATGATGTGTTGCTTGAATGAGGGGCCTTTGACAATTACAGCGCCCAGGTATTTTGGACTTGTCTGTCCAGCCTTGTCTGCCTAGCCTTGCCAATTTACTCTTGTCTGTCTAGTCTTGCCTATCTAATCCTGTCTGTATAGTCTTATCTGCCTGATCTTGTCTGTCAAAAATTGTTTGTCTACTCTTATCAGTCTAGTGTTGCTTGTTTAGTCTTATCTGTCTAGTCTTGTCTATCCAGTGTTGTCTGGCCTTGTCTGTCTAGTCTTGTCTGTCTGGTCTTGTATGTCTAGTATTGTCTGTCTAGTCTTGTCTGTCTGTCTAGTCTCGTCTGTCTAGTCATGTCTGTCTAGTCTTGTCTGTCTAGTCTTGTCTGTCTAGTCTTGTCTGTCTAGTCTTGTCTGTCTAGTCTTGTCTGTCTAGTCTTGTCTGTCTAGTCTTGTCTGTCTAGTCTTGTCTGTCTAGTCTTGTCTGTCTAGTCTTGTCTGTCTAGTCTTGTCTGTCTAGTCTTGTCTGTCTAGTCTTGTCTGTCTAGTCTTGTCTGTCTAGTCTTGTCTGTCTAGTCTTGTCTGTCTAGTCTTGTCTGTCTAGTCTTGTCTGTCTAGTCTTGTCTGTCTAGTCTTGTCTGTCTAGTCTTGTCTGTCTAGTCTTGTCTGTCTAGTCTTGTCTGTCTAGTCTTGTCTGTCTAGTCTTGTCTGTCTAGTCTTGTCTGTCTAGTCTTGTCTGTCTAGTCTTGTCTGTCTAGTCTTGTCTGTCTAGTCTTGTCTGTCTAGTCTTGTCTGTCTAGTCTTGTCTGTCTAGTCTTGTCTGTCTAGTCTTGTCTGTCTAGTCTTGTCTGTCTAGTCTTGTCTGTCTAGTCTTGTCTGTCTAGTCTTGTCTGTCTAGTCTTGTCTGTCTAGTCTTGTCTGTCTAGTCTTGTCTGTCTAGTCTTGTCTGTCTAGTCTTGTCTGTCTAGTCTTGTCTGTCTAGTCTTGTCTGTCTAGTCTTGTCTGTCTAGTCTTGTCTGTCTAGTCTTGTCTGTCTAGTCTTGTCTGTCTAGTCTTGTCTGTCTAGTCTTGTCTGTCTAGTCTTGTCTGTCTAGTCTTGTCTGTCTAGTCTTGTCTGTCTAGTCTTGTCTGTCTAGTCTTGTCTGTCTAGTCTTGTCTGTCTAGTCTAGTCTTGTCTGTCTAGTCTTGTCTGTCTAGTCTTGTCTGTCTAGTCTTGTCTGTCTAGTCTTGTCTGTCTAGTCTTGTCTGTCTAGTCTTGTCTGTCTAGTCTTGTCTGTCTAGTCTTGTCTGTCTAGTCTTGTCTGTCTAGTCTTGTCTGTCTAGTCTTGTCTGTCTAGTCTTGTCTGTCTAGTCTTGTCTGTCTAGTCTTGTCTGTCTAGTCTTGTCTGTCTAGTCTTGTCTGTCTAGTCTTGTCTGTCTAGTCTTGTCTGTCTAGTCTTGTCTGTCTAGTCTTGTCTGTCTAGTCTTGTCTGTCTAGTCTTGTCTGTCTAGTCTTGTCTGTCTAGTCTTGTCTGTCTAGTCTTGTCTGTCTAGTCTGTCTAGTCTTGTCTGTCTAGTCTTGTCTGTCTAGTCTTGTCTGTCTAGTCTTGTCTGTCTAGTCTTGTCTGTCTAGTCTTGTCTGTCTAGTCTTGTCTGTCTAGTCTTGTCTGTCTAGTCTTGTCTGTCTAGTCTTGTCTGTCTAGTCTTGTCTGTCTAGTCTTGTCTGTCTAGTCTTGTCTGTCTAGTCTTGTCTGTCTAGTCTTGTCTGTCTAGTCTTGTCTGTCTAGTCTTGTCTGTCTAGTCTTGTCTGTCTAGTCTTGTCTGTCTAGTCTTGTCTGTCTAGTCTTGTCTGTCTAGTCTTGTCTGTCTAGTCTTGTCTGTCTAGTCTTGTCTGTCTAGTCTTGTCTGTCTAGTCTTGTCTGTCTAGTCTTGTCTGTCTAGTCTTGTCTGTCTAGTCTTGTCTGTCTAGTCTTGTCTGTCTAGTCTTGTCTGTCTAGTCTTGTCTGTCTAGTCTTGTCTGTCTAGTCTTGTCTGTCTAGTCTTGTCTGTCTAGTCTTGTCTGTCTAGTCTTGTCTGTCTAGTCTTGTCTGTCTAGTCTTGTCTGTCTAGTCTTGTCTGTCTAGTCTTGTCTGTCTAGTCTTGTCTGTCTAGTCTTGTCTGTCTAGTCTTGTCTGTCTAGTCTTGTCTGTCTAGTCTTGTCTGTCTAGTCTTGTCTGTCTAGTCTTGTCTGTCTAGTCTTGTCTGTCTAGTCTTGTCTGTCTAGTCTTGTCTGTCTAGTCTTGTCTGTCTAGTCTTGTCTGTCTAGTCTTGTCTGTCTAGTCTTGTCTGTCTAGTCTTGTCTGTCTAGTCTTGTCTGTCTAGTCTTGTCTGTCTAGTCTTGTCTGTCTAGTCTTGTCTGTCTAGTCTTGTCTGTCTAGTCTTGTCTGTCTAGTCTTGTCTGTCTAGTCTTGTCTGTCTAGTCTTGTCTGTCTAGTCTTGTCTGTCTAGTCTTGTCTGTCTAGTCTTGTCTGTCTAGTCTTGTCTGTCTAGTCTTGTCTGTCTAGTCTTGTCTGTCTAGTCTTGTCTGTCTAGTCTTGTCTGTCTAGTCTTGTCTGTCTAGTCTTGTCTGTCTAGTCTTGTCTGTCTAGTCTTGTCTGTCTAGTCTTGTCTGTCTAGTCTTGTCTGTCTAGTCTTGTCTGTCTAGTCTTGTCTGTCTAGTCTTGTCTGTCTAGTCTTGTCTGTCTAGTCTTGTCTGTCTAGTCTTGTCTGTCTAGTCTTGTCTGTCTAGTCTTGTCCGTCTAGTCTTGTCTGTCTAGTCCTGTCTGTCTAGTCTTGTCTGTCTAGTCTTGTCTGTCTTGAAATTCCTCATTAAAATATTATAACAAATCCCGAAAATATTCATTCTGTAGTAATAATAATGATTGTAAAGGGTCATTAAATGTGTGGCAACAGTGAGATAATCTAAATAGCAGCGTAAATATGAAATGCAGTCGAAATATAAATAGATATTGGAGGCGGTGGTTTATAAGAAAACAAGAGTAAAAAAGGGTAAAACTATCAAGTACGCGACTTTCATATTGTTAGATAAGCGATCTGGCCGCTAGAAGGAACATTTTTCGGACATAAAATCGCATAATATACGACGGTCGTAAAGTAAATGTGGGATTATGAATAAATAGGTGGATGGAAAAAATGTCGGGGAAGGAGAAATTGGAAGAAAAAATGGTTTTATGTGCACGGTAGCAATTTCGAATGATATGCGGTCCATATCTCGTTCCGTTTTATTATTGATAATAAAACACTGAGTGAGTGTGCAGCGTTTCGATGCACAGGAGGAAAATAACGCGAGCAAAACAGATGTTATTACCGGCGACTATAAAATCTTGTTACTTTTCAATTTCTCGGGTGAATGTAAATGATTGATCACCTCGCGGCTTCAATCTGCAATTATTGTCTTATGGCCTTGCCTTATTTCTACACATCTTTTTTTATCCACTTCTCGTCTTTGCTGCATTGTTTGCGGTGCGACCGAATTTCCGGTTTCAATTTTTAATTCCCCGCAAAACTTCCATCAATATTACTCTACAACGATTATTCTATTTTACACACGTTCTTTAAACAGACAAGACTGGAGAGACAAGACTAGACAGACAAGACTAGACAGACAAGACTAGACAGACAAGACTAGACAGACAAAATTAAGTTTGTGGGAACAAGACTAAACATATATGTCATAACTGAATAGTTGTTATTCGATGAAACTGTGAAATCGATAAATCAAATTAGATCTCAAACTCAAACTCTCAATCTATCAAAATGTAATTAATATAGATTATTGAGTGTCTAAATATCGATTATATAAACACAATAATCTGTTTATTTACTTATGTAAATGAGAATGGGTCGTCGATGATGTGTGTAATATTTTATGTGGTTGAGCACGCGGACTAACCGAACGAGTGCACTTCTTGTGTGTCGGCTACTCGCTTGGTCGGCAGGAGTGAGACCTCGGCGGCGTGCGGCAGCGCTCTTAATTGGTGTTGATTTTAAGACCGAGTTCGGGTCCGGCCCCAGGCCAAGAAGAATAATCTCGAGTTAAAGATTATGAAAACTTTTTTTTTTAAGTGGATTGGGGGAAGCTCGCACTAAACTCCCGATTCCACTGTGGCTTTTAGTTTGCGCCACCCCGGTATCGCATATTTTGCATTTCGCATAATATATGCTATATAATATATGCATACCAAAAATATCTTCATTCAGGGTGGGCAACCCGGACTCCGGACTTTTAGTGAAAACCTCCGTAGTTTCGGCTACAAAACCTCATCGGCCAGGAATCGAACCGGTGCCTCCCGCTTATAAGATTATGGGAACTATAGATGGTATTGAATTAGATTCTGAGAAATGTCGAGATTTGGATGTGAAAAAGTTTACGATTTATTTTCCGAGAATGTAAAATAATTGGAGATAAAATGCGGTTTTGCTGTAACCTAATCATCGCAGTCTATATTACTAATAGTTTAATGCCATTTCATGCTATACTTGGCCTCGACAAAATTCAAATTCCAACTTTTTCACACAAAACTCAAATTAATCATTTCCTCACTGCGAGATCCCAATGTGAAACCGGAATGAATCGCGTTCTACTTACTCCGAGTACATCCATTCTCCACCGCACTAAATTACCAAACTTAAAATAAAATCACTGATTGCCGCTGATTGAGCGTCGGCCTTACAGCTGCAACCACCATCACTCATCCCAACTCTTTAAAACCCAACAAAAAAAAACGAGCATATTAATTAAACCAGCAGCTAGTTCCTAGTGTTCTGCACACAAGACGGAGATAAACGCACCCGTAATTAAATATTGAAATAAATCGCGGAAACTGTAAATAAATAATCCGGTTAAAGGCGAAATAGAAGAAGCCATCAGGAATAATGGGCATAATGGGAGTCTGTCTGCACTTCTGCTCGCACGTTGCTGCTTCGCTGGGAGATTAATGAAACTGCAATAAGTCAGGGATGCAACTGACGACAGACAGACAGGAAATCCATTCAAAGTTATTGCACGTGACTGCATTAACTTAAACAGACAAGACTAGCCAGACAAGACTAGACAGAGAAGACTAGGCAGACAAGACTAGACAGACAAGACCAGACAGACAAGACTATACAGACAAGACTAGACAGACAAGACTAGACAGACAAGACTAGACAGACAAGACTAGTCAGACAAGACTAGACAGACAAGACTAAACAGACAAGACTAGACTGACAAGACTAGCCAGACAAGACTAGACAGACAAGACTAGACAGACAAGACTAGACATACAAGACTAGACAGACAAGACTAGACAGACAAGACTAGACAGACAAAACTAGACAGACAAGACTAGACAGACAAGACTAGACAGACAAGACTAGACAGACAAGACTAGACAGACAAGACTAGACAGACAAGACTAGACAGACAAGACTAGACAGACAAGACTAGACAGACAAGACTAGACAGACAAGACTAGACAGACAAGACTAGACAGACAAGACTAGACAGACAAGACTAGACAGACAAGACTAGACAGACAAGACTAGACAGACAAGACTAGACAGACAAGACTAGACAGACAAGACTAGACAGACAAGACTAGACAGACAAGACTAGACAGACAATATTGATTTATAGACAGACAAACCAAGACTTAGATTTCTTGTCTTTGTAGACTAATTACTGATTTATAGACAGACAAACCAATGCTTAGATATCTTGTCAATGTAGACTAATTACAGACTTATAGCCAGACAAGCCAAGACTTAGATTTCTTGTCAATGTAGACTAATTACTGATGCATATACAGACAAACCAAAATATAGATTTCTTGTCTATGTAGACTAATTACTAATTTATAGACTGACAAGGCAAGACTTAGATTTCTGGTCTATATAGACTAATTACTGATTTATAGACAGACAAACCAAAGCTTAGATTTCTTGTCAATGTAGACTAATTACAGATGTATATACAGACAAACCAAAACATAGATTTCTTGTCTATGTAGACTAATTACTAATTTATAGACTGAGAAGGCAAGACTTAGATTTCTTGTCTATGTAGACTAATTACTGATTTATAGACCGACAAACTAATGTTTAGATTTCTTGTCTATGTAGACTAATTACAGACTTATAGACAGACAAGCCAAGACTTAGATTTCTTGTCAATGTAGAGTAATTAATGATTTATATATAGACAAACCAAGACTTAGATTTCTTGTCTGTGTACACTAATTACTGCTTTCTAGACAGACAAACGAATACTTAGATTTCTTGTCTATGCAGACTAATTACTGATTTATAGACAGATAAACCAAGACTTCGATTTCTTGTCTATGTAGACTAATTACTGATTTCTAGACTTACAAACTATGACCTAGATTGCTAGTCTATGTAGAGTAATTACTGATTTCTAGAGAGACAAACTATGACTTAGATTTCTTTTCTATGTAGACAAATTACTGATTTATTGACAGACAAACCAAGACTTAGATATCTTGTCCATGTAGACTAATTGCTGATTCATAGACAGACAAACAAAGACTTAGATTTCTTGAGACACACAGGACTAGACAGACAAGACTAGACAGACAAGACTAGCAAGACAAGACTAGGCAGACAGGACTAGACAGACAAGACTAGACAGACAAGACTAGACAGACAAGACTAGACAGACAAGACTAGACAGACAAGTCTAGACAGACAAGACTAGACAGACAAGACTAGACAGACAAGACTAGACAGACAAGACTAGAGAGACAAGTCTAGACAGACAAGACTAGACAGACAAGACTAGACAGACAAGACTAGACAGACAAGACTAGACAGACAAGACTAGACAGACAAGACTAGACAGACAAGACTAGACAGACAAGACTAGACAGACAAGACTAGACAGACAAGACTAGACAGACAAGACTAGACAGACAAGACTAGACAGACAAGACTAGACAGACAAGACTAGACAGACAAGACTAGACAGACAAGACTAGACAGACAAGACTAGACAGACAAGACTAGACAGACAAGACTAGACAGACAAGACTAGACAGACAAGACTAGACAGACAAGACTAGACAGACAAGACTAGACAGACAAGACTAGACAGACAAGACTAGACAGACAAGACTAGACAGACAAGACTAGACAGACAAGACTAGACAGACAAGACTAGACAGACAAGACTAGACAGACAAGACTAGACAGACAAGACTAGACAGACAAGACTAGACAGACAAGACTAGACAGACAAGACTAGACAGACAAGACTAGACAGACAAGACTAGACAGACAAGACTAGACAGACAAGACTAGACAGACAAGACTAGACAGACAAGACTAGACAGACAAGACTAGACAGACAAGACTAGACAGACAAGACTAGACAGACAAGACTAGACAGACAAGACTAGACAGACAAGACTAGACAGACAAGACTAGACAGACAAGACTAGACAGACAAGACTAGACAGACAAGACTAGACAGACAAGACTAGACAGACAAGACTAGACAGACAAGACTAGACAGACAAGTCTAGACAGACAAGACTAGACAGACAAGACTAGACAGACAAGACTAGACAGACAAGACTAGAGAGACAAGTCTAGACAGACAAGACTAGACAGACAAGACTAGACAGACAAGACTAGACAGACAAGACTAGACAGACAAGACTAGACAGACAAGACTAGACAGACAAGACTAGACAGACAAGACTAGACAGACAAGACTAGACAGACAAGACTAGACAGACAAGACTAGACAGACAAGACTAGACAGACAAGACTAGACAGACAAGACTAGACAGACAAGACTAGACAGACAATATTGATTTATAGACAGACAAACCAAGACTTAGATTTCTTGTCTTTGTAGACTAATTACTGATTTATAGACAGACAAACCAATGCTTAGATATCTTGTCAATGTAGACTAATTACAGACTTATAACCAGACAAGCCAAGACTTAGATTTCTTGTCAATGTAGACTAATTACTGATGCATATACAGACAAACCAAAATATAGATTTCTTGTCTATGTAGACTAATTACTAATTTATAGACTGACAAGGCAAGACTTAGATTTCTGGTCTATATAGACTAATTACTGATTTATAGACAGACAAACCAAAGCTTAGATTTCTTGTCAATGTAGACTAATTACAGATGTATATACAGACAAACCAAAACATAGATTTCTTGTCTATGTAGACTAATTACTAATTTATAGACTGAGAAGGCAAGACTTAGATTTCTTGTCTATGTAGACTAATTACTGATTTATAGACCGACAAACTAATGTTTAGATTTCTTGTCTATGTAGACTAATTACAGACTTATAGACAGACAAGCCAAGACTTAGATTTCTTGTCAATGTAGAGTAATTAATGATTTATATATAGACAAACCAAGACTTAGATTTCTTGTCTGTGTACACTAATTACTGCTTTCTAGACAGACAAACGAATACTTAGATTTCTTGTCTATGCAGACTAATTACTGATTTATAGACAGATAAACCAAGACTTCGATTTCTTGTCTATGTAGACTAATTACTGATTTCTAGACTTACAAACTATGACCTAGATTGCTAGTCTATGTAGAGTAATTACTGATTTCTAGAGAGACAAACTATGACTTAGATTTCTTTTCTATGTAGACAAATTACTGATTTATTGACAGACAAACCAAGACTTAGATATCTTGTCCATGTAGACTAATTGCTGATTCATAGACAGACAAACAAAGACTTAGATTTCTTGAGACACACAGGACTAGACAGACAAGACTAGACAGACAAGACTAGCAAGACAAGACTAGGCAGACAGGACTAGACAGACAAGACTAGACAGACAAGACTAGACAGACAAGACTAGACAGACAAGACTAGACAGACAAGACTAGACAGACAAGTCTAGACAGACAAGACTAGACAGACAAGACTAGACAGACAAGACTAGACAGACAAGACTAGAGAGACAAGTCTAGACAGACAAGACTAGACAGACAAGACTAGACAGACAAGACTAGACAGACAAGACTAGACAGACAAGACTAGACAGACAAGACTAGACAGACAAGACTAGACAGACAAGACTAGACAGACAAGACTAGACAGACAAGACTAGACTGACAAGACTAGACAGACAAGACTAGACAGACAAGACTAGACAGACAAGACTAGACAGACAAGACTAGACAGACAAGACTAGACAGACAAGACTAGACAGACAAGACTAGACAGACAAGACTAGACAGACAAGACTAGACAGACAAGACTAGACAGACAAGACTAGACAGACAAGACTAGACAGACAAGACTAGACAGACAAGACTAGACAGACAAGACTAGACAGACAAGACTAGACAGACAAGACTAGACAGACAAGACTAGACAGACAAGACTAGACAGACAAGACTAGACAGACAAGACTAGACAGACAAGACTAGACAGACAAGACTAGACAGACAAGACTAGACAGACAAGACTAGACAGACAAGACTAGACAGACAAGACTAGACAGACAAGACTAGACAGACAAGACTAGACAGACAAGACTAGACAGACAAGTCTAGACAGACAAGACTAGACAGACAAGACTAGACAGACAAGACTAGACAGACAAGACTAGAGAGACAAGTCTAGACAGACAAGACTAGACAGACAAGACTAGACAGACAAGACTAGACAGACAAGTCTAGACAGACAAGACTACACAGACAAGACTAGACAGACAAGAATAGACAGACAAGACTAGACACACAAGACTAGACAGACAAGAGTAGACAGACAAGACTAGAGAGACAAGACTAGACAGACAAGAATAGACAGACAAGACTAGACACATAAGACTAGACAGACAAGACTAGACAGACAATACTAAACAGATAAGAATAGACAGACAAGACTAGACAGACAAGACTAGACAGACGACACTAGACAGACAAGACTCTCACCAAATCCCCTATTCCACCTTGGCTTTTAGTATGCGCCACCCCGGTATCGCATATATTGCATTCATTCAGGGTGGGCAGCCCGGACGGTTAATGAAAACCGCCCTAGTTGTCGCCTCCCCGACCAGGATTCGAACCCGGGTCTCCCGCATTGAAAGACAGACAAGACTAGACAGACAAGACTAGACAGACAAGAACAGACAGACAAGACTAGACACACAAGACTAGACAGACAAGAGTAGACAAACAAGACTAGACATACAGGACTAGACAGACAAGACTAGACAGACAAGAATAGACAGACAAGACTAGACACACAAGACTTGACAGACAAGACTAGACAGACAAGACTAGACCACTGAAATATATACTAACTGGAACGAGCGCTGGCTTCTAAGTTTGTGCGGGTAGAGAGAGAGGTTCCAAAGGGAGTCCTCGTATCGCTCTGTCTTCGTCTAGTACAGTCTTAGTAAAAAACCTAATGTATAGTATAAATATATCTATATTATTTTATACATGTAATATATAATACAAAAAGAAAATTATTATATATATATATATATATATATATATATATATATATATATATATATATATATATATATAATACTAGTAGCACATGACAAAATATTATTAGTTTTAATATTTTGTATTTACATAGTGTGGATAAATACTTGATTTGGTTTGATACAACTAGCTTTTCGCTCTGACTGTACTACATCCTCCCACTCTCGAATTCAAGTCATCCTCTCTCTCTCTCAAACACAAGGAGGGTGGTCTCCCCTTGGGACCTCTCTCTCTACCCGCACAAGCTTAGAGGCCAGCGATCGTTCCAGTTAGTATATATTTCAGTGGACTAGACAGACAAGACTAGGCAGACAGGACTAGACTTACAAGACTTTTGACGGTTCTCGAATGTCAGTTGCATTTAATTTTCTCTCCAACATTTTTGATTATATATCTATTTAAAATCAACTATAATTAAACGCGAGTGTTGCGAAGTACCTCTAAGTGTATCTGCAAACAACAGTTACCATTAGTGCGGCGCGAACACTTCAATACTTTCTAGAACCTCCAAAATCAAATCCCGGATATAAATTAATTCCTGATTAAAATTAGGCGATTCCATGAAACGTTTGGACATTTTTGAAAAATGGCTAAAGCTAGTGTAGTTAGTGAAATGATCTGCAATTATTGCAATAAAAAAGTGAAAAAACCGTTATTATGCATCAAGTGCAAAAACTGCTATCATGCAGGATGCTTAACAAATGTAAAAAAGAAACGAACTACTAACTGCGAACATAATTTTGGCGAAGTAGTTTTGCTTATGAAGTGATAGCGAATTGGAAAATCAAACTCCAGCTCAAATACAAAATTTGGACAGCGGAGAGGATCCCCTTTCGGATTTGGAGAGATTTCTTTGACGGCTTCAGACATCGTCAAACATAAATATAACAAACACACAAAGGTTGACAAGTTGTTTCGAACGGATGATGGTTTGATAGTTTTTTCTGCTTTCTATGTCTGCCCAAAGGTTTAACATTCTGCTACGAGTTTTGAGATTTGTTGATGTCCCGACGAGGCAACAAAGAAAAGCACATGACAAGATTTGCCAAGTCAGAGAAATATTTGAGAGATTTGTCCAAAATTGCAAAGATAATTAGACCTTATCTGCTTTTGTCTCAGTTGATGAAAAATTGGAAGGCTTTCGTGGAAGATGTGCATTTGAACAATACATTCAGAATAAACCAAATCCTTATGGTATCAAGATTCAAGCTCCCTGTTATGCTAAAATGTTTTACACATTTAGTATGTAAATTTATCCTGGAAAACAATCAAATGACGGTCCATACAATCTTGATACTTCAGGTCTATCTGTTCTTCAAAGATTATGCCAGTTTACAATACTGGTTGCAACAATAATTGTTTCAATTGACGCAGTCCTACAGAAATGGTCTAACAACAGTTGGAAGAACCAGGAAGAACAAGAAAGAAATACCTCCTGGAAGGAAGGAGTCGATGTCGTCGATCGTTTATGCGCGAATTACAATTGTGCCCGAGCAGCAAGGCGTTGGTCTATGGTTCTTTTGCGTCATGCTCAATGTCAATACTATAAACAGTCAGGTGATACGTGCGTCTAATAATTCAAACTCAAAATTTCATCGCCGTCACTGTATTGAGAATTTGGCTATGAACTAATAGAACCTCAGATCAAATAACGACGGGTTCAGTTGAACTTGCCTCGATTGATGAGACAAAGACTTGCAGAAATTTTGAAGTTTGATGAGGGACCTGGGATAACACAGATCCTTTTAGAAATAGTCGATGTTATTAGTGTGGATGGCAGAAAACCAAACTGCTACTTGCTACCATTGCAATAAATATTTATGTCTACAGCACGTAGTGCCAACATGCACTAGCTGCATGGCCCTTGAAAAAGACTAATTTTTGAGGGGATGTTTTGTATATTTATTTGTTGGAAGGAGTTCTAATTGCATAAGTGTAAAGTTATAAACGTTATGTTTTTTATTAAATATTTTTGTTTTATTGTTAAAAAAAAACATGTCTTTTAATATTTGACCTAGTAAAATTAGGTTACAGTATTGCTTATTAGGAAAATCTTAGGTTGAGAAACACGGTGCGTAGGGCCGGCGTCACTAAAGATGTAAGTCAAACTCACGTCACAAGTGGCGGGTTAAAGGTGCTCACAGACCGGCGCGAAAGTTTCGTTGCCGCAACCGCTCTGATATCGCGGAGGACCGATTGATACGGCAGCTTATGTACATGTTCAGACCAACAAGCGCGATTTTCGGCGCTCGTTGGTCTGAACATGTACATAAGTCGCCGTATCAAACGGACCGCTGCGATACCGCAGCGGTCGCGCCAACGAAACTTTCGCGCCGGTCTGTGAGATCCTTTAAACAGCTAACATATTAACAGTGAGCGGCACGTATGTGTATGAATCTTTATTATTTTTGGTCAAGAATAAACCGTTATTTGAAGAACATCAATTCCATCACACAAAGGAGACAAGTTATAAAAATATAATTTATAAGAAACTTCCGCACAAGCTAACCCTGACAGAAAAGTTACCACCATATAGCAATATAGAATTATTTAACAAGCTATAGCTTGTTATATATTCTACATATGTTCTACATCATCAGCGAGGTGAATGAGGCTGTGAACATTTCCCACAAGAAATTGCTTTCCATATATTGAATCTGCTATATTTACAAACGCAGTCAAAAAATATTTTGCATATTGAAATTTTTGTAAAGCAAGTTCCTTTGAGCACAGTATTCTACAGCCAACATGCAAAAGTAAAAAATGCTTATAAACCGTCTCAGTGAGAATTTGTTTAAAAATAACAGGACCGGTTATACAATAATAAAAATTGATATTCTGTTGATTTAAATTTATGAAAATCTGCTAATGACCGAGTACTTCTTTGAAATTCTGAAGGTACTTTAATCTTTAATAATAAATTAGACAATTGTATTTTACTGTTAGTACTTAACTTCAATTTTTTATTACTATCACCATCTATCCAACAATCTAACAATTTCTTCATCACTCCTAAATAAAGTAAATGCATGGAATACATTACAAAGTGATTAACTAAATCAATTTTAGGATCAATGCGAACTAAAGGTGATACTCCTAAATGATGTTGTTTATTGCATTGATTTCTAAAAGATTCATCAGTTCTCGATTCATAGTTACCTATTAGTGGATAAATAGTCCTCTTTTTATATCGCACACCTTTAACTGTGCATCTCTCACAGGCATAGTATCCTCCATGATTTTTCATACATTTCACAAATGATCGTGCAGGTCTATCGCATACAAATGCCTTAATAGAAACATTGAAGAGCCGATTGTTTACGGTAATTCCTGTATTTTGCAATTCATTTATTTCATTTTTTAATTTCTCGAAATATCGTTCAACATTGACTGGCTTGGAATTACCACAATAAATAGCAATTGTGAATGGTTTATAAAGATTGGAGCTATTAAACACCTGACAAAGAATGGGCCAAAATTGTTTTCTACTCGATTTAAATAATGGTAGACCATCAATATGAATGAGCAATTCGATCTCATTTATTTCATGTAATTTGTCATTTAAAGAGTTTTTTAAATTTGTTTGGATTCCAAAATATACAAATTCGGCATTATCATCAAAATTTTCTATATTATACTTGATTGAAGTTGTGCCTAAAAAAGTCGTAGCAGTTTTTGGTAAGTCCGGATAAAATCGATTTCTTAAAATATCTAAAAGTTGTTCTAATCGAGCGTGGGGAATCGGAGGATATATCAATGCCCATTGCCGAATTTCTTCAATTGCATCTAAATTGTCAATATGAGTAGTGACGAATACACAACTGATGAAGGAAAACGAAGGAAAAACTGGGAAGATGAAGAGGATGAGACCCGCAACAAAACCAAGAATATAGAACGCTCCCCTGGGAAAAGTAAATCTAAAAGCGAGAGTGATAAGCTAGAAAAGATACTAGAAACGATGAAACAACTAACAGATGAGGTAAAAGGGATCAGATTAGAACAAAGAGAGTACAGAAACGAGATAAGGAAACTGAGAAAAGAAAATGAACAAACCAAACGCGAAAATGCAAAACTAAAGGAGGGAGTTAAGACAATAAATGCTAGGCTAGATGCGATGGAAAGAGAAAAAAGAAGAAATAATATTGTAGTACAAGGACTAATGCTGGGAGATGATGAAATGCTAACACCAAAGGAATCTGTGGAAAACTTCATGAAAAACCAACTCGAATCGGATATAGGCGTAAAATCAGCTGTGAAACTAGGTATGAAAACGTACCTAGTGGAACTCATCAATGCAAATGAAAAAATGAAAGTCATGAAAACAAAAATAAATTACGTAACTATGAGGAAGGAAAAGTATACATTAATGATGATATGTCAAGAAAAGAAAGAGAGATACAAGGAAAAATTAGGAAAGCTGCCCAAGAAGAAGGGAAGAAGGGGAAGAAAACTAAAATAGGGTTCCAGAAAGTATTTATTGATGACCAAGAATGGAAATGGTGTGAAGATGAAGAAAGGCTAGTACTAGTAAAGAAGGCAGAAGATAATACTTCAAAAAACGATTAACAGAAATTAACGATAAGGGAAATACGGCAACGACACGGTATGTAAATGGTTTACGAGGAATAAATTTGGCAACATGGAACATTAGAGGACTAAATGGAAAAGAAAAAGAACTAATTGAGGAATTTAAAGAAAGAGATATAAACATCTTAGCAATTACAGAAACTAAAGATAAAGGAAAAAAGGTCACAGAGCTAGAGGAAGGTCATATGATGATCCTAAGCGGCGTCACGTATGAAGTTAGAGCAAAAGGAGGAGTTGGGTGTATAATACACAAAAATGTAATCAAGTACTTAAAAAAATGGGAATGCATATCTGAAAGAATGATGAAAATTGAATTAGAAATAGAAAGAAACAGCAGATTACATCTGGTAATTCTGTATGGCCCAAATGATAACGATAAAGCAGAAACTAAAGACAAATTTTGGGAAGAAGCATCAGAAATAGTGGAAAATTGCAACGGAAAAATTGTGGTGCTAGGAGACTTAAACGGTAGAGTCGGCATAAAAGATGAAAGGACAAGTGATGTAATAGGACAGTTTGGAGAAAAAACGAGAAACAACAATGGACACAGAATTGTTGATTTCTGTGTACAAAATAACCTATTAGTAATGAACTCATTCTTTAAACACAAAGACGCCCATAAATACACAAGAGAGGTCCCAAGCAGAGGGGAAAAATCCATAATAGACTATGTACTCATAAATAGGAACTCTAGGCGGGAAATAGGGGATGTTAGAGTTATAAGAGGATCCGAGATAAATAGTGATCATTATCTACTAAAAGCGAAAACGACAATAAGCTGCCAGAGAGCGGGAAATAATAAGAACAAAATAGAACTGCGAAACTATTGTTGTTTCGCAGTTCTATTTTGTTCTTATTATTTCCCGCGATAAGGAGACGATAAAAAACTACAGACTAATGATAAGAGAAGTGGCGAACAGTTATGCAAAGAAAGTTGAGGAAATGTTAGATGAGACAAGAACTAATAAATATTGTAATGTGGAGGAAGCATGGGAAACATTCAGAAACACCCTAATTAGCGCAGCAAAAGAAACATGTGGAACCACGAAAATAAATAGAAACAAAAAGCAAACGGCTTGGTGGAACGACAATGTTAAAAAGGAAGTTAAAGAAATAGAAATGGAAAATATATCTACGTAAAGGAGATAATACCACTTACCAAGATTATAAAAGACAGAGAGACACAGTCAAAGAGATAGTATTAGAAGCAAAAAGAGAAACCTGGGAAGAGTTTGGACGAAAAATCGAAGCTGACTTGCAAACCAAAACCAAACTTGCAAACCAAAAGCTATTTTACAAAACTCTGAAAAACATAAGATCTGGGAAGAAGAATGAAGTAATTAAGCAAATTAAGGATGAACATGAAGCAATATTAACGGAGGAAGAAGACATAATAGAAAGATGGAGAAGATACTTTGAAAATCTGCTGCACAAAGAAAGTATTGTGGACAGAACCGAAAGAACCTACAACATAGAAGAAACAGAACAACAAAGAGAGCACATACAATTAGAAGAGGTTAAGAATGCCATAAATAGACTCAAAAGAGGTAAGGCTGCTGGGCATGATAATAAAACAAGAGAAATGATGAAAAATATGGGCGAAAAAGGAGATCAGTTATTATCAAAGATATGCAATATGGCTTGGGAGGAAGGCAGAGTACCGAAAGACTGGGAGATAGGGGTCATTGTGCCAATATATAAGAAAGGAGACAGAAGAGACTGTAACAACTACCGAGGAATCACCCTGCTAAGCATAGCATCGAAAGTGTACGAGAGAATATTAGAAACAAAACTGAGTCGGGAACTAGAGACACAGCTAGAAGAGTCACAGAGTGGTTTCAGGAAAGGCAGAAGTATACAGGATCATATATTTACGATTAAACAGATGATGGAACGAATAAGCAATACAGACGATGAATTATATCAAGCATTCCTTGACCTGGAAAAGGCATTCGACAGAATATCAAGATCAATTATAGAAGAAACCCTTATCAAAAGGAAAATTAACCTAAAACTAATACGAGCAATAATTGGCATGTACAAAAATAGTAGAAATATTGTTAGAACAGACAACATGCAACCACGCGAGTTTACGGTAAACGAGGGTGTACGGCAAGGAGGCGTTTTGAGTCCAACTTTATTCAACCTAGTTATGGACGAAGTAAGACACGAGGAAAAGAACGTCTTCATTTAGTGTGGGGTATAGAAACCTATAACCAATCCGTATAAAGGAATGTGCGTTCGCCGACGACCTTGTTATATTCGCGAGAAATGAAGTTGAACTGAGGAGAAACTTGGAGATATGGAACGAGAAATTAGCAGAGAAGAACCTCAAGATAAACGAAGAGAAAACAAAAATCATGGTTAGTGGGAAACCAGATACAAAAGTAAACATTGAGCTAAATGGAAAGGTATTAGAACAAGTTGACACCTTTAAATATCTGGGAGTACGTCTAGATAGCAAGGGACACCATGAAATAGAAATTAATGACAGAATAGAGAGTTCAGCAAGGGTGTACCACAGCCTCAGAAATAGTTTCCTGGGAAAGAAAGAAGTTTCGCTAAAAGCAAAAATGAGTATATATAGAGCTGTATTCGTATCTATACTAACATTTGGCTGCGAAAGCTGGGTGTTAACGAAGAGACTAAAGAGCAAGATCCAAAGTATAGAGATGAAATACCTAAGAAGAGTGTTAGGAGTCACAAGGCGAGATCGAATAAGAAATGACACCATCAGAGAACAGTTAAATGTGCAACCAGTAGCAAAGCGAATCGAGAACTGCCAACTGAGATGGTATGGACACCTCAAGCGAATGGAGGACAAAAGACCAGTCAAGAGAATATGGGAAGCTAAAGGTCAAAAAAAGAAAAGTAGAGGAAGACCAAAGACAACATGGAATCGTAACATATAGAAAATAGTAGAGGACAGAGGACTCACAATGGTTCAAGCATAAAAAATGGCAAAAGGAAAAAGGAAGTGGAAAAAGTTCATATATAGCGAAAGAAATGTATTGTAAAGTGTATATAATGTATTGTAAAGATTAAATGTAGGAATTAGGATATGAAATGTAACACCTTACACCTTAGGGTACACAAGGTTACTGATTATATATATATATATATATATATATATATATATATATATATATATATATATATATATATTGTCAATAACATGATTTAATTCGCTCCTAATAATCTCCGAGTCTCAGCTATTTGATAAATTTCGAGATTGGTTGTCATCATTGGGTGTCATACTGTTATGTTTAGATAATTAAATAAATTATTTTGATTTGATTTGATTTGACTAGAAAGACAAGATTAAACAGACAAACCTAGAGACAAAACGTAGCCCTGTCTGCCTAGTCTTGTCTGTCTAGTCTTGTCTGTGTAGTCTTGTCTGTGTTGTCTTGTCTGTCTAGTCTTGTCTGTCTAGTCTTGCCTGTCTAGTCTTGTCTGTCTAGTCTTGTCTGTCTAGTCTTGTCTGTCTAGTCTTGTCTGTCTAGTCTTGTCTGTCTAGTCTTGTCTGTCTAGTCTTGTCTGTCCAGTCTTGTCTGTCCAGTCTTGTCTGTCTAGTCTTGTCGGTCTAGTCTTGTCTGTCTAGTCTTGTCTGTCTAGTCTTGTCTGTCTAGTCTTGTCTGTCTAGTCTTGTCTGTCTAGTTTTGTCTGTCTAGTCTTGTCTGTCTAGTCTTGTCTGTCTATTCTTGTCTGTCTAGTCTTGTCTGTCTAGTCTTGTCTGTCTAGTCTTGTCTGTCTAGTCTTGTCTGTCTAGTCTTGTCTGTCTAGTCTTGTCTGTCTAGTCTTGTCTGTCTAGTCTTGTCTGTCTAGTCTTGTCTGTCTAGTCTTGTCTGTCTAGTCTTGTCTGTCTAGTCTTGTCTGTCTAGTCTTGTCTGTCTAGTCTTGTCTGTCTAGTCTTGTCTGTCTAGTCTTGTCTGTCTAGTCTTGTCTGTCTAGTCTTGTCTGTCTAGTCTTGTCTGTCTAGTCTTGTCTGTCTAGTCTTGTCTGTCTAGTCTTGTCTGTCTAGTCTTGTCTGTCTAGTCTTGTCTGTCTAGTCTTGTCTGTCTAGTCTTGTCTGTCTAGTCTTGTCTGTCTAGTCTTGTCTGTCTAGTCTTGTATGTCTAGTCTTGTCTGTCTAGTCTTGTCTGTCTAGTCTTGTCTGTCTAGTCTTGTCTGTCTAGTCTTGTCTGTCTAGTCTTGTCTGTCTAGTCTTGTCTGTCTAGTCTTGTCTGTCTAGTCTTGTCTGTGTAGACTTGTCTGTCTAGTCTTGTCTGTCTAGCCTTGTCTGTCTAGTCTTGTCTGTCTAGTCTTGTCTGTCTAGTCTTGTCTGTCTAGTCTTGTCTGTCTAGTCTTGTCTGTCTAGTCTTGTCTGTCTAGCCTTGTCTGTCTAGTCTTGTCTGTCTAGTCTTGTCTGTCTAGTCTTGTCTGTCTAGTCTTGTCTGTCTAGTCTTGTCTGTCTAGTCTTGTCTGTCTAATCTTGTCTGTCTAGTCTTGTCTGTCTAGTCTTGTCTGTCTAGTCTTGTCTGTCTAGTCTTGTCTGTCTAGTCTTGTCTGTCTAGTCTTGTCTGTCTAGTCTTGTCTGTCTAGTCTTGTCTGTCTAGTCTTGTCTGTCTAGACTTATCTGTCTAGTCCTGTCTGTCTAGTCTTGTCGGTCTAGTCTTGTCTGTCTAGTCAAGTCTCTCTAGTCTTGTCGCTCTAGTTTGATATGTCTAGCCTTGTCTACCTATTCTTTCTGTCTAGTGTGGATGATTGATGGTATTGGTCTCTTGTATCTCACCTCGCTGGGTTCTAATTAGATGTGTCTGGGATGTCGCAACGGTCGTTGCGGGCGCGAGCAAATTGAGAGCTCTGGATGGAATTGGAGTAGTGTATCGCTTAGGGCTAGCATCATCATCATTTACCGCTCTGTCTTCGTCTGATATTTTTGTGCGTAATAAATCAAAATTGCGTCATTTTATCTGAATGCTGTCTCATCTTTGGAACGTTTTTCAGCTGTGATTAAGCCACTGGTCACTAACGCTCGCACTAATTACTAGCTAGGATGTAAAACGCTTCTTACTTAACTTTTGTTGTAAATTACAGACGGAATTGATAGAAGAGTTTTAAGGTGAGTTTGAGAGGTTCATGCTCCTTGCAACTGCAAGTATCATGCGTAGTTTTAATCTTCGTTTCATTTAGAATGATTTAGGAAAAGGTTCAGTCAATTTGGATTGTTTTGGAAAAAGTTGCGGACAAAAATCCGAAAGTACGTTTTTATAATCGCTTTTCCAGGCTTACGTTTCACCGAAACAGAAAAAGATTATCATTTCCGTGTTCTACACAAAATTTCGCGTCTGTTGATGTATTATATGTCAATATCCACGACATGTCATAATTCGCGGATTCGAATAAAAAAAAATCGCGATTTTCTACACCTCTCCGATATTTACATATTGCATATCAAAACACGCAAAATTTTACGCAGATTACGCCGATATAAACCATTATGTAATGTAGTTTACAATAAGCCTTCAAATCTTAAAAAAACAAACAATTTTCAACCACCGGAAAACACCTTGTTATATTTACAGCGATATCTTGAAAATGAATCAAAGCAATGGAATGCGTTTCAGATTTTCTGAAAGCTTGAAAAATTCTTGAAATTCTAGTGTATCATTTATTAATATCGTTCTAAACAATGAGACTAGGGAGACTGTTTAAAAACGACATCGAAATGTAGAAAATTTCTCTGCAACAAGCAATAACATTGCAACCAACCAATGGATTCTATTAAAACTTATCAATATTTTTAACGTGAAATTGCAAAGATTTTACAAGCAAAGTGCAGGTTATACCTAAAAAGGTGAAGTTAATGAAGAAATCATTTAATAGAGGAGTTATGCCATATAGGCGAATCTTCTGTTACTCTTTAGCACACACTGCTCGAGAAGCGTTGCGTGAGCCATTCGCTACGTCAAAGCAAGTAACAGGAACGGTCAAGATATTAAATGTCTGAAGGCCAAAAAGATTTTAGAGTAAGAAAGAGAGATGCTGGAGAAAAGTAAATGATAGCACTGCCTCCTAACAGAGGAATTAAGTTATCTAATCGAAATTGGTAAATAAGGGTATGTCGACAACAAAGCTAAAGAGTAACAGAAGATTTCCGGTATTCCCCCTTTTAGGCCTAGGGCGCACTACAGCTAAACCGCCGCGGTTTCTAATCGCGTGATTACGTAAGCTATTACAAGCGGCCTCAATTGCGTTTTTTCCCGCTACTGATTTTTCCCATAGCGTACTGTGTGTTTCTCGAGCAGTTTCCGGTTATAGCGGTTACCGCTCGCGGGATAAAACCGTAGTTCGGCCTTGGCCTTATTGATAAATGTGAGCGTCTATTTGACATAACTCCTTCTATATTCAATATTTTAAACTCACTTCATATTTGATAAGTGTGCAAAGTTTGAATATAATCCATACGAGGATTAGGGCTTCACACGAGAGTCTCGTTTCGGGCAGCCGTAACATTTTGTTTATAAATGTGAACACGAGCAACCCGAACTTGCCCGAGGCCCGCACGAGCATACCATTTTCTTCACAAATTTGAACCCGAGCAACGACGAGATCAGAAACGAGACTCTCGTGTGAAGCCCTAACGAGGATATAAGTTATGCAAACGTTTATTCTATTTCATGTAGTCAACTGTCTATCGCAACAATTTTAAAACCTTAATACTAGTCTTCATATAATTCCCAAGATAATCAATATTTGGCAAACTTAACTATGTCGCACTAGCTATAGCGAAAAACTCGGAAACTAAGCGGAATGTTCTTTAAGAAACCTTGTTATTTATGCCTTGAAGCCTGTGAATGAAAGCTTTTGAATCTAACACCAAGCACAAGTCTAAGCAGGGGGGGGGCGGGAGTTCAAAATCGACTAAGGCTGTAGTACCACAAGAAAAATGGCAAAAAAATGAGAGCTTACAGAAAGAGGACAAAGGAACAAATGAGGAATCCCGGACCCAATCAATTAGAAAGACAGAAAGCACGGAGAACCCAACTTAAACCTGACGCAGATACTCACAGGGCATAAATGTTTCAAGGAATAGTTACACAGCATTGGCAGAGCAAAAGAAGCACAATGTCATAACCTTATATAGCTCAGTTGGTAGAGGGGTGGACTGTAAAGTTTGTAGAGTACCTACACGGTAGCTATGCATTATAGATTGTAGATATGGTGGTGACGACTTGTACTGCGACCTTTATGGATCTATTGTACCCCACCCTCCTCCTCCAAGTGTTGGTGTACTTACCCATTTAGAGCGCCTCCTCTAATCCTGATTCCTTTAGGAATTTCAGGATCTGGGCGGGATTCAAGGCCTGCAGCTCCTCTGTGTTCAAGCAGTGAGCCCCAAGGTACATATGTCTCTTGCGGAGTAATGCTCTACAGGTTTTGAACAGATGTATGGGGGTTTCCTCTGCTGAGCCACAGAATCTGCATCCATCATCCTCCTCTAGGCCTAGGGCCTTAAGATGTTTCCTAAGTCTGCAGTGTCCCGTCAGGGCTCCTGTCAGAATTCTGAGCTTGTTCCTGCATAGTTTCAGGCAAGCTATTGTTCTCTTCTGGTTAAAAGATCCCAGCATCACTTTGGATTGTCTTAGCCCTGGAAGTTCTTTCCAGGTTTTCATCCATATTCCTATCGTTTCTTCATCTAAACTTTTGTGGATGGTGTACACACTCATACCGCAAAAGGGTTCCGGACCTATAAAGGGGCTACTGGATCCCTTGTTTGCTAGGTGATCGGCTTCTTCGTTTCCGTCTATACCAGTGTGTTCTGGTACCAAGTATAGCGTTACTTTATTATCCCTGCCAAGCTTGTTCAGCTTCCCCACACAGTGCCATAGCAGTTTGGATCTGATGGTGTATGAGCTAATAGCCTTGATGGCTGCTTGGCTGTCTGACAGGATAGCAATTCGTTTTTGGCGGTAATTCCTGTCGAGGTTAAACTGTGCACATCTGTCGATTGCGTGTACCTCTGCTTGGAAGATACTTGGGGATGTTCCCATGGATTCGAAGTATCTGGTACGAGGTCCAAACACTCCTGCACCAGTGCCTTCCTTTGTCTTCGAACCATCTGTATACCACTTTATGGCATTTTGCTCTATGTGGTATGGTATGGATTTGTCGCTCCAATCGGCTTTACTACTACACATTCTGTGTAGTTTTTTTCGAAGTGGTATTTGCATACCATTTCGTCTTTTGGTACTTCCAGCCAGGGGATCTTGGCTGCGAGGCTGTTTCGGTCTCTGCTCCCGATTATTTTACCTATGCCCATTCCTTCCTTGCTGAACCTTACGATCGCCGATTTGGCGGCGCTTTCCACCACAAGGTGCAGCGGAGTCAGATCCAGCAGCAGCTCCAATGCTGCTGTCGGATACGACCCCATCGTAGCTATACATAGTAGAACCGCGTACCACAGGCTGTAGCACCCCAAGAAAAATAACAAAGAAAATTAAAGCTTACGGAAAGAGGACAATGGATCAGATTATGAATCACGGACCCAGCCAAATGGAAAGACAGAAAGCACGGAGAACCCAAGTTAAAACACAGATTCTCACCGGGCATGAATGTTTCAAGGACTAGTTACACAGCATTGGCAGAGCAAGGGAAGCACAATGTGATAACCTTACATAGCTCAGTTGCTAGAGCGGTGGACTGTAGAGTTTGTAGAACACATAGTAGACGACCAGAAGCCCTGTATGCCATGGAGTGTCTTTCCTTGAACCGAAGAGTTCTAATAGAGAAATTGGAAATCAAAGAGAGGAGAATCCTCAGGAAGATCATAGGCCCGGTAAAGGAAGATGGGGAATTCCGATGGCGGCATAACTCTGAGCTCAACGAACATATTGAGATGCTTTCTGACTGTGCAAGAAAAAGGAAGGTAGCTTTCTATGGCCACGTTGCAAGATTGCCTCCAAACCGACTAACCAACCATCTGTTCACCTTCTGGCAAAACAAGAAGCTTCGTACCACTTGATTGACAGAGACTGAGCAGGATATTAAAGAACTGGGAATAACAGATCTCAAAAACAAACAGTCTGTCAGACGCACCCTGAAGGAAGTCCGTGGATTTCAGGAAAAACCCCGAAGGACATACACCGGCAGAAGATGCGGAAATACTGGGCAAAGGTCAAAGCCCAACAGTTGAACAAGCGCGGTCCAAAGTAGGCCTATTCGAAAGAAGAAGAAGAAGAAGATATAGACCAAATAGATAAATGTATAAATTGACCATACAGCTAGTAGTCAATTAAAGTATACATTTATTAGCTATAGCGAGTTGATTAGCTATAGCCCCCGGCATCGCTCGTGGGCTAGTTAGTCTGTATTAATTAATGCTCGTTCGTGGGCTATAGCTACTCCCTTTATATATGTCTCTACTAAGTCTATATATTATCATTATTATCTCTATTGTACTTTGATATTTAAACCAAGATTTATCACTTAATAACAAACTTCAATATAAGGTCTATATACTAGCATGAGATTGTAATCTAGTCTTGTCTGTTATATAAAAATATAAACTTTATCTGGAATTCGGGTCAAAATTTCCTGTGGACATTCGGTCTTTTATTTTCGTTTCCTCTGTGATTACGCTCAGATTAAGATTGTCCATTAAATTACGATTTGCACCGAATTGAGCGTTGAGCAACACACATTTAGCTGCCAGTTATAAACTCGATACGATTCCGTTTCCAAATGTCCACCAATTAATATTCCATTTCACAAACAGACCAACAAATTATTTACCAGCAAACTCATTTTATTTTCCTCCAAGTCTTTCCTTTCAAACTTTATCTATTAGAACTAGTTGTATCAAGCTAGTCTTATATGTCTAGTCTTGTCTGTCTAGTCTTCTCTGTCTAGTCAAATCAAAACAAACCAAATCATTGTCTGTCTAGACTTGTCTGTCCAGTCCTGTCTATCTAGGTTTGTCTGTCTAGTCTTGTCTGTCTAGTCTTGTCTGTCTAGTCTTGTCTGTCTAGTCTTGTCTGTCTAGTCTTGTCTGTCTAGTCTTGTTTGTCTAGTCTTGTCTGTCTAGTCTTGTCTGTCTAGTCTTGTCTGTCTAGTCTTGACTGTCTAATCTTGTCTGTATAGTCTAGTCTGTCTAGTCTTGTCTGTCTAGTCTTGTCTGTCTAGTCTTGTCTGTCTAGTCTTGTCTATCTAGTCTTGTCTGTCTAGTCTTGTCTTAGTATTCTTGCTTAGTTTAGATCATGTTATATGTTAAGTCAAAACCGTTTCTATTTGAAATCATTAATGAAATGAGATGAATTAAATGCAATGCAATCCGAAATCGATTTGCATGTAAAGTCGCGAACTTAATCAATTTAGAGCGGACGGGAAATATTTGCACACACACACACACGAGTTTATTAATTTATTTTTGTCGTTATCACAGTGTCGGTGGAAATTTGAAATATTCAAATGAATCGCAAATATGGTCAGACTAGATCTCGGGATTACAGATGCCATCAGCTCGATGGTCTAATCAATTGCTCGCATTATTCATGAGTCCAAGTGAAAATCTTCACAGGAATTATTCAGATAAAATACAAATACTTATACAAGTACAAAAAATACAAATACTTATACTTGTCTGTCTAGTCTTGTCGGTCTAGTCTTGTCTGTCTAGTCTTGACTGTCAAATCTTGTCTATATAGTCTTGTCTGTTTTGTCTTGCCTGTCTAGTCTTATCTGTCTAGTCTTGTCTGTCTAGTCTTGTCTGTCTAGACTTGCCTGTCAAGTCTTTTATGTATAGTCTTGTATGTTTTGTCTTGTCCATTTAGCCTTGTCTATCTAGTCTTGTACGTCTAATCTTGTCTTTTTTTTGTCTTGTCTGTCTAGTCTTGTCTGTCTAGCCTTGTCTGTTTAAACTTGTCTGTCTAGTGTTGTTGGACGTGTAGAGTTTATGAGTTATGATTATGAGTTGGTACGTCACGCCTCATTCTTCTCACGGCGCGTTTCGATTGGCCGTACACTTTTACACACCTCCGCGTGAGAGCTCGCGGTGTTTAACAATTCGGTGATCTACCTGTCCCCGAGGACAACTGTCGGTCATCAACACGGAAACGCCGCCGCACAAACGTGCGCCGTTTAAAAACTAAAATGTCCGTGGATTGTGGTAAAGGGATATTAATGGTTCACTCTTGGGCACAATTTGAAAACTGTGTCCAAGGCATGGATCTGTTATAAATCTTGCAAGCTAGAGGATTAGTTATCACAATACAGAGTGATACAATCAAGCATATGATACAAGTTGCAAACTCCTACAAAACGATAGTCGACGGGAGTCGCATCTACGAATGTGGAACTCATATTTATAGTAAGACTGGGCAAAAGATTAGATGGACAAGACTAAACAGACAAGACTAGACATACAAGACTAGACAGACAAGACTAGCCAGACAAGACTAAACAGACAAGACTAGACAGACAAGACTAGACAGACAATACTAGACAGACAAGACTAGACAGACAAGACTAGACAGACAAGACTAGACAGACAAGACTAGACAGACAAGACTAGACAGACAAGACTAGACAGACAAGACTAGACAGACAAGACTAGACAGACAAGACTAGACAGACAAGACTAGACCTACAAGACTAGACAGACAAGACTAGACAGACAAGACTAGACAGACAAGACTAGACAGACAAGACTAGACAGACAAGACTGGACAGACAAGACTAGACAGACAAGACTAGACAGACAAGACTAGACAGACAAGACTAGACAGACAAGACTAGACAGACAAGACTAGACAGACAAGACTAGACAGACAAGACCAGACAGACAAGACTAGACAGACAAGACTAGACAGACAAGACTAGACAGATAAGACTAGACAGACAAGACGAGACAGACAAGACTAGACTGGCAAAACTTGACAGTCAAGACTAGACAGACAAGTCTAGACACATAATGCTAAATGGATAAAACTCGACAAGAATTAATAAGAGTGTTCAAGTGATTCCTGTGAGAATAAAATGTATCTTATAACCTGTATCGCGTTGTTTCTTGAGTTTTATTGTCTGATAAGGATTTTATTGGGCGTCGGGTGTGAGCAATAGCAATCAGGTGAAAATGACCAGCAGGAGACACGTCCTGTGTTCATAAACCGCTTTACGGTTTTATAAGCCAATTGTCTTGATAAGATTTACTTCACATTTTTTTTATCGCTCCGGCTATTATCGCCACATGCATAATCCATTTTGTAACTGTACCTGGCACTACTCAACAATCCCGACATAGAAAAATACTCTTACTATTAGTAACTGTAATCGCTGCCAGTTCAGCTAGTTAGTTTTGTGTGTCTAATCTAGTTTTGTCTATCTAGTCTGGTTTGTCTAGTCTTGTCTGTCTAGTCTTGTCTGTTTAGTCTTGTGTGTCTAGTCTTACCTCTGTAGTCTTGTCTGTCTTGCCTTGTCTGTCTAGTCTTGTCTGTCTAGTATTGTCTGACTAGTCTTGTCTGACTAGTCTTGTCTGATTAATCTTGTATGACTATTCTTGTCTGACTAGTCTTGTCTGACTAGTCTTGTCTGTCTAGTCTTGTTTGTATAGTCTTGTCTGTTTAGTCTTATCTGTCTATTCTTGTCTGACTATTCATGTCTGTTTATTCTCGTCTCTCTATTCTTGTCTGTCTAGTCTTTTCTGACTAGCCTTGTCTGTCTAGTCTTGTCAGTGCAGTCTTGTCTGTCTCGTCCGTCTTGTCCGTCTCGTCCGTCTTGTCCGCCCTGTCCGCCTTGTCTGTCTTGTCCGTCTCGTCCGTCTCGTCCGCCCTGTCCGCCTTGTCTGTCTTGTCCGTCTCGTCCGTCTCGACCGTCTCGTCCGTCTCGTACGTCTCGTCCGTTTCGTCCGTCTCGCCCGTCCGTCTGTCTTATATCTCTTGTCTGTCTTGTCTGTCTTGTCTGTGTGGTCTGTGTTGTCTGTGTTGTCTGTGTTGTCTGTGTTGTCTGTGTTGTCTGTGTTTTCTGTGTGGTCTGTGTTGTCTGTGTTGTCTGTGTTGTCTGTGTTGTCTGTGTTGTCTGTGTTGTCTGTGTTGTCTGTGTTGTCTGTGTTGTCTGTGTTGTCTGTGTTGTCTGTGTTGTCTGTGTTGTCTGTGTTGTCTGTGTTGTCTGTGTTGTCTGTGTTGTCTGTGTTGTCTTAGTTGTCTGTGTTGTGTGTGTTGTCTCTGTTGTCTGTGTTGTCTGTGTTGTCTGTGTTGTCTGTGTTGACTGTGTTGTCTGTGTTGTCTGTGTTGTCTGTGTTGTCTGTGTTGTCTGTGTTGTCTGTGTTGTCTGTGTTGTCTGTGTTGTCTGTGTTGTCTGTGTTGTGTGTGTTGTCTGTGTTGTCTGTGTTGTATGTGTTGTCTGTGTTGACTGTGTTGACTGTGTTGACTCTGTTGACTCTGTGGACTCTGTTGACTCGAATTCGAATTTGTTGACTGTGTTGTCTGTGTCTGTCTGTGTCTGGCTGTGTCTGTCTGTGTCTGTCTGTGTCTGTCTGTGTCTGTCTGTGTCTGTCTGTGTCTGTCTGTGTCTGTCTGTCTGTGTCTGTCTGTGTCTGTCTGTGTCTGTCTGTGTCTGTCTGTGTCTGTCTGTGTCTGTCTGTGTCTGTCTGTGTCTGTCTGTGTCTGTCTGTGTCTGTCTGTGTCTGTCTGTGTCTGTCTGTGTCTGTCTGTGTCTGTCTGTGTCTGTCTGTGTCAGTCTGTGTCTGTCTGTGTCTGTCTGTGTCTGTCTGTGTCTGTCTGTGTCTGTCTGTGTCTGTCTGTGTCTGTCTGTGTCTGTCTGTGTCTGTCTGTGTCTGTCTGTGTCTGTCTGTGTCTGTCTGTGTCTGTCTGTGTCTGTCTGTGTCTGTCTGTGTCTGTCTGTGTCTGTCTGTGTCTGTCTGTGTCTGTCTGTGTCTGTCTGTGTCTGTCTGTGTCTGTCTGTGTCTGTCTGTGTCTGTCTGTGTCTGTCTGTGTCTGTCTGTGTCTGTCTGTGTCTGTCTGTGTCTGTCTGTGTCTGTCTGTGTCTGTCTGTGTCTGTCTGTGTCTGTCTGTGTCTGTCTTGTCTGTCTTGTCTGTCTTGTCTGTCTTGTCTGTCTTGTCTGTCTCGTCTGTCTTGTCTGTCTTGTCTGTCTTGTCTGTCTTGTCTGTCTTGTCTGTCTTGTCTGTCTTGTCTGTCTTGTCTGTCTTGTCTGTCTTGTCTGTCTTGTCTGTCTTGTCTGTCTTGTCTGTCTTGTCTGTCTTGTCTGTCTTGTCTGTCTTGTCTGTCTTGTCTGTCTTGTCTGTCTTGTCTGTCTTGTCTGTCTTGTCTGCCTTGTCTGTCTTGTCTGCTTGTCTGACTAGTCTTGTCTGCCTAGTCTTGTCTGTCTAGTCTTGTCTGACTAGTCTTGTCTGCCTAGCCTTGTCTGACTAGTCTTGTTTGCCTAGTCTTGTCTGTCTAGATTTAACTGTCTAGTCTCGTCTATCCAGTCTTGTCAGTCTAATCTTGCTTGTGTAGTCTTGTCTGTCTAGTCTTATCTATCTAGTCTAGTATTGTCTGTCTGTCTAATCTTATCTATCTATTCTAGTTTGTCTAGTATTGTCTGTCTAGACTTGCCTGTCGAGTCTTGCCTGATTACTCTTGCCTGTCGATTCTTATCTATTTAGTCTTGACTGTTAAATCTCGAATTTCTAGTTGTGTTTGGCTAATCTTGTCTCTGTAGTCACACATATCTAGTCTTATCTGTTTTGTTTTATTAAGTCATTTCTTCTATTATTTATTCTTGAGTAGTCTCGTTAAATATTTCCTCGTAATTTCAAGCTTTGTCCAGTTTTATCCAATCCTTCCTCTTATTTACTAGTCGTCATCAATTCATTAAAAGGAAGGCTTAATCCAAGGGATAATAATATCTTGTTAAAACTAATTGGCACCAGTATAAGTTGTATCTTCTACATGACGTGGACATACATTTCATAAAGTATTAGCGAATGTCTAACCTGACCTTGTCAATTATTAGCGAATTCTAACATTATCCCAGTTCAACCTGACCTGCCTATTATTGGCGAATTCTAACATTATTTAGCCTTATCGTGTCTTGTCTAGTCTAGTCTTTTAGATTTATTGGTCCTTTCCTGTTTTGTTCTTTTAGATTTATTGGTCCTTTCCTGTTTTGTCTAACATTAGTAATTGTCTAACATTAACCGATCCTTCTCTGGTGCCTTCTCTGGTCCGGTTTGATCTAGAATACTCTTGCCTATTCATTATTAGGTTTATCTTTTGTCTGGTCTTATCTGGTCTTGTCTGGTTTCGACAGGTCTAGACTTGTTTGGACGTCTAGTCTTGTCTAGTCTACTCTGGTCTTGTCTGGTTTTGTCTAATCTTGTATGAACATGTCGGTGCTTGTATGGTCTCATCAAGTGTTGTCTGATCTTGTCTGGTCCTGTGTGGTCTTGTCTGGTCTTGTCTAACATTGTCTGATCCTGTCTGGTCTCGTATGGTCTCATCAAGTCTAGTTTGATCATGTCTGGTCTTGTATGGTCTTGTCTAATCTTGTCTGATCCTGTCTGGTCTCGTATGGTCTCATCAAGTCTAGTTTGATCATGTCTGATATTGTCTGGTCTTGTCTAATCTTGTCTGATCCTGTCTCGTCTTGTATGGTCTCATCAAATCTTGTCTGACTTTGTCCAGTCTTGTGTAGTCTTGTCTGTTTTTGTCTGGTTTTGTTTGGTCTTCTCTGGTCTTGTCTAGAGAATCTCAATATCTCATACGAACACAATTTAAAATAAAAAATAAAAATAAGATAGCAATAAAAACCTTCATATAACACCAATAAATGTCGAAATGCAATAATATGATGGCCGATAGCCTTGTATAGCGAGCTATAATTTAATTCGTTAATTGAATTCTGAAAATCAAGACAATCGTTAATCGCCATTTGTGCAGCATCAAATGCAGCTGTAGGCAGAGGTCAACGACCTCGAGAACCAAACAAATACAAACATCGATATAATTACAAGAGATCGATTAAATCATGATTGATTATTAGTTAGCTTATTGAATCTCTAATCTAATTGCGAATGTAGAATATTTGATTTGTGGAAACTTACGGTAAGATCTTGCAGCAACGGGCGAACGACACACTCTGACTGGTTGTTGTTATTATTGCCACCCTTGATTTGCTATTAATCAGTGTATTTTTATTTATTCAAGGTTGGTACTTTGACCTCAGACAACGGCAAATCACTTCAGTCGGGACGAAACAGTCGCAGGTGTCGAGCGAGTAAGTTTGCTTATTAATCGAGATTTAACTGAAAATAAATAGTGGCGAATATTAAGCGGTTCATAACCTAGATAGTGATAATTAATAGTATGATATCAGAAGTGATGTTTAAACTTTGTGACGTGTGTGAAGTCTTGAGGAAAATGACGTGTAGTTTCCTGCTTCAAATCATATCAGGATGGCGTGGATTCTTACGTAAGGTTAGTGTTTATTACTTTTCTAAATACTTCAACTATCGAAACTAATTAGTCTTAACGTTTTTGTTTCTATTAATTGTTATTAAGCCTAATATTTTGACATTGTGACTAATTCTTTGTGTTTAAAGCGTGTATCTAAATTCTGTTTACTTGAAATACTTGGTGCATTAATACCTTGGCAAAATTTAACCTAACTAAATGTTTTTTTTTTGTATAACCTATAAAATCTTGCGTTTGGAAAACCAGACATGACTAGATCCAGAAATGGACAGACCCAGCTTGGACTAGACAAGACAAAATTAGATAAGAGCGGACAAGATCAGACAAGATTTGACAAGACCTTACAAGAGCAGAAAAAGTCAGACATGATCAGACAAAACCAGACAAGAGCAAACAAGGGCAGGCAAAGCCAGACAAGACCAGAGAGGACCAGACAAGACCAGACAAGCCTGGAAAAGGTAGACAAGACCAGAGAAGACTAGTCAACACTGTTGCCAACAGAACTAACATAAAATATGCTAAACTGCTGTTAAAATTTTGCCAAAATTATGCTGATTGGTTTATAATTATGCTAAAAATTATGCTAACATTCTTCAATTTCAATTAAAGAAAAAAATTTTAAATAAAAAAAATTAGATTTATTTTATGTTTTAATCGACTATGTTATCAAACAAAATCTTAATATCTTAGTTTTCAACGGCAGTTGATGTACATGTAGTCGTGGAAGCCTCATTAAGGGGCCTACAAACGATCAACATGGCTCGAACATGGTTGACTAAAATGGTTGGTCAAATGCAGTGTTGAACGTTTGTGGGCATGTTGGATCAAGCCTCAACCATCCAACCTTGCTACAGACGTTCAACAAACACTTCAACACTGCATTTGACCAACCATGTTGATCGTCTGTAGGCTCCTTTACAAATCTCCTTAAGAGGCCTACAGACGATCAACATGTTTGACCGACATGGTTGCTCAAATGCAGTGTTGAAGTGTTTGTTGGACGTCTGTAGCCAGGTTGGATGGTTGAGGCTTGATCCAACCTGCCCACAGACGTTCAACACTGCATTTGACCAACCATGTTAGTCAACCATGTTGATCGTCTGTAGTCCCCTTTAGTACCTATAGAGCCCAGTACGTTATCTGGAACCGTGCAAGAATAGCAGCATTTCCCTGCCCCCTTTAGTCCGAATCTGGTGTATAAAAGGGCATTTAAAGTTTTTACCGACAAATGGTTGCGAAGCTTGGTTTTGACTACATTCATTTGGCTGAAAACGCGTTCAATTTCCGCGTTGGAATGTAGTAGTGATAATAATGATTGCTAGCTAAGATAAATCTTGAAAGGGGTTATTACCAGCTGCATCTTTATAATCAAATACTTCATTCCAGAATTCTATAGTGGAAGATGTGTGTTTCCATTCAATGTGCACTATGTTTCTCCATTGTGATATGAGCCTATCTATTGTAGATGTATCGGCTCGGAATTCTTCAGCAATATCAATTAGAGAAGGTTTGACTACTTTTGGCGTTAAGTTCCTTCTAGCGAAAATAAAGATACTTTCTCAAGCACATTAAAATGAATTGGCAATCTAGAACGCAGCTCTGTTACAAGTTTCAGTGTGAAATTCAGGCAACGTTGACGTAAATTATGTTCCACATCAGGTTGAAGGTTGTATTGCCGTAATTTTGTTTTAAAAGCATATCTCATGTACGGTTTTGGATCCAAATAACTTTCTATATTTTGTGTAAAAATATCGACTTTCGCAGTTGGGTTTAAGATACGCCGACTTGTAGATTGAACTAACAATAAGCCACACAAATCCTTGTAAAGTTTTGTTAGGTCAACATTGCTGCTTTCAAACAGCTTGTTCACCACCAATTGTAGATTTCTCTTATAAGAAATTCAACATTACGTGCCAGAGTTTCTTCTGAGGCATGAGATAAAGCCAACTATAATGGCACACGCAGCGAACTAAAACCAAATTATCATTACCAGTTGCATTTTTCCATAAGGCATGTACTACGTTGTTAGTACTTGTCATCGCCGTAGCGTTATTTGTGCCAATACCGATCATTTTTTTTATTTCAATGTTCAGAACAGACAATAATGCTTTAATACAGTTGACTATGCTGTTTGCAGTGCAATGTTCAATCTCGACCAACCCCAAGAAGGTGGATATTGTAGTTTTTAAATATCGGCTGAAATATATGATCGATACAGTCGTGTGAAGTTGGCCCCCGAAATTTTGAAAAATTTAATTTTTTTTAGAGTTCTGGCAAGATTTCGAATAGTTCTAGAGTTCTTGCTTGAAAATTGCAATAGTTCCGGGGAATTTCGGGCAGAAATCGAGAAAACCAAATTGGGGGCCAACTTCACGCAGCCCCCTATTTTTCAGGAAAAAGAGTTCTGATGTAATATTCCAGTTCTTTATATAGAGTTCTAGAGTTCTCAATCGATAATGAATATAGTTCTACTTTTTTTTTTCAAAATTTTTTAATTTTTTCAAAATTAAAAAAAAAATCTGATAACGGTTTTCGATTGTACTAAGGCAGATAAACAAAAAATGCTTATCAGACATTTTTGTAAAATCAATGTTTATAAATTTATTTATAAAAAACTTTCGACGAAGATAAAAAATAAAAAAATACAAGAGTTCTGATAAGAGTTCTGAGTAGCCCCCGGAGAGTTCTGAACAAATAACCAATACAATTTCTTTGTCAAACCAATATTAAAGAAGTTATAAGCAAAAACGAGGTGCTAAATTTTTGAAAATTACAGAATTTAAAAAAAAAAAAAAATCCGTAAGTTCTGTTAAGAGTTCTGGGTAGCCCTTCGAGAGTTCTGAACAAATCTCTTTTATAATTACCACGTCCGACCAATATTAAAGAAGTTATAAACAAAATATAGTTTTTTGAACATTAAAAAATAAAAAAAAATAAAAATTCATGAGTTTTGATAAGAGTTCTGAGTAGCCCCCGGAGAGTTCTGAACAAATAACCAATACAATTTCTTTGTCAAACCAATATTAAAGAAGTTATAAGCAAAAGCGAGGCGCTAATTTTTTGAAAATTTCAGAATTCGAAATTTTTTAAAAGAAGTTATAAAAGAGATTTGTTCAGAACTCTCGAGGGGCAACCCAGAACTCTTAACAGAACTCATGGAAAAAACAAATTTTGAAAAAAAAATTGAAAATTCTGAAATTTTCAAAAAATTAGCGCCTCGCTTTTGCTTATAACTACTTTAATATTGGTTTGACACAGAAATTGTATAGGTTATTTGTTCAGAACTCTCCGGGGGCTACTCAGAACTCATATCAAAACTCATGAAACATTTTTTTTTTTTAATTCTGTAATTTTTTTAAATTTTGCGCCTCGTTTTTGCTTCTTTAATATTGGTCGGGCATGGTAATTATAAAAGAGATTTGTTCAGAACTCTAGAGGGGCTACCCAGAACTCTGAACAGAACTCATAGAAAAAAAATTGTTTCGAAGTCTGTAATTTTCAAAAATTTTGCGTCTCGTCTCGTTTTTGCTTATAACTTCTTTAATATTGGTCGGACATGGAGATTATAAAAGAGATTTGTTCAGAACTCTCGAGGGGCTACCTAGGACTCTTAACAGAATTCAAGTTTTTTTTTTTTTTTAATTTTGTAGTTTTCAAAAATTTTGCGCCTCGTTTTTGCTTATAACTTCTTTAATATTGGTTTGACAAAGAAATTGTATTGGTTATTTGTTTAGAACTCTTCGGGAGCTACTCAGAACTGTTATCAGAACTATTGTATTTTTTTTATCTTCGTCGAAAGTTTTTTATAAATAAATTTATAAATATTGATTTTACAAAAATGTCTAATAAGCATTTTTTGTTTATCTGCCTTAGTACAATCGAAAACCGTTATCAGATTTTTTTAAAATTTTTCAAAAATTACAAAATTTTGAAGAAAAAAAAAAAAGTAGAACTACATGCATTATCGATTGAGAACTCTAGAACTCTATATAAAGAACTGGAATATTACATCAGAACTCTTTTTCCTGAAAAAGAGGGGGCTGCGTGAAGTTGGCCCCCAAATTGTTTTTCTCGATTTCTGCCCGAAATTTTCCGGAACTATTGCAATTTTCAAGCAAGAACTCTAGAACTATTCGAAATCTTGCCGGAACTCTAAAAAAATTTAAATTTTTCAAAAATTTGGGGGCCAACTTCACACGACTGATCGATACTCCCAACATTTTGCTTACAAAATATCTGTGGACTCATCGATCAAGAGACTGTATTGTGAACTCTTGGTCTTTAAAACTGACACAATTTATCTAATAAAATGAGACGCCCAAACATGTTTTATTATATTTGTGCATTTTGTACGATGGACTCGCAAGTCTCCACTTTTGGTTTTAACGAATAGTATCTACATAATTCTGATAAATGATCGACAGCCATAATCGAACAATGTGCGCACACACACATAGCTAGTGAAGATTCTGCTCTCTGTGTATTCAGATCTTTTTTTACTTTGGGAAAATTTATGGTTTTTTGACTTTTCACTGGTTCTATTGCTATTTTATGCTTTGCTGACAAAGTATATAAACAATGGACTTTAAACAATGGACTTTTGCAATCATCTCGCACTTGCAGTACTTAGCTTTCGTCGTATCCTTTTCGACAGGCTGTAACCGATCATTGAAGTCCAGTATTTCCTCCCACTCTGATCGGTAATGCTGACTGTATTTAGGCGGCATATTAACGACTATCAAGCAATTAATAATGCACGTCGAACTGTATCTATTGAGAGAACTGTATTAAACAATTACACCGGCACCCAAAAAAAAGTTGTCAGAACATTTGACTATCCTATTCCATTTGACCTATCTAGTTTCGACGTTTGACGGTCATTTTCAAGTGAAAATGACCATCAAACGTCGAAACTCGAGCCGTGATATGTGTAAAAATTTATATAACTGTGAATAATAAGTTATATAACATTTTTACATATTATAAGTGTGGCAAAAACATAGTGTATTTTTCAATTCAATGTAAAAATATAAAACTTAGATACTATATTCTTGACTGAAAATTAGGGCGGTTTATTGGATTATTTAAATCTCAAACGTACGTAGGGTTGCCAACTCGGAAGATCTCAATTATAGGACATTAGTTTTCATTATCGTCACTGTCCTATGAAATAAAGGACGGTGGGCCACCCTAGACGTACCCGAACTAACATATAATTTGTTATAATAATTAAAGGTAAAGAAAACAACCACTAGTGGTATTGAAGTTGATATAGTATATTAAAGGGCGAGTTCTGTAAGCGCGATTTTACAGCACGCGTCCAAGTTTGGAAAGCGACGAACGTAGCAAAGAGTTTTCTAATGGACAAGTGCTGAAAAACGCCTTACGAACGGGTTTTTTTATAGTATTTTTTCTATTTTGCGCACTTTTATGCCATTGCTAAATAAAGAAATCGCCGATAAACATTGAGACAATTGTAGCGCACTCGGCGTTTTTTAACCGCACGCATATGAGTGCTGTTATGAATCCATTACAGATGCAAAATAGAAAAAATAAATTACGTACTCTTATCGGTAGCAAAATCGATTGTTTCATAGTTAAACTTTTATCCAATAATTATTATATATGCTAAAAAGTATGCTATATGCTAAGCAACAAATAAATATGCTAAACAATACAAAAATATGCCAAATTTAGCATAAAATATGCTAAATTGGCAACACTGCTAGTCAAGACCAATGTTCCCTGTAAGCTGCGCGGGTGCGCGGATGCGCAGTAGTTTTTGTGACATTTTAAAATTTGCGCAGATAAATCTAGTTTCTGCGCACTTAAATTACCAGACGTTAATTTTGTCTTCGAAATTGGCGAAATTGTTAGATTATTTAAATAGACATATTATTAAAAAACAAGATAGAGGAGCTGTTAATAAACCACAAATATTGAAAAAATGTTAATTTAAAAATGTTAATGGCAAAGAACGTCACGGAAAAAAGGGAAAAAAAACGGTCAAAAACTGATTTTGAGAAAGTTAATATATCAATCGGAATTGTAAAATTAACGAATAACGACTATGTATCGATAAATTCCGTTCCTTAAATCCATAAGCATATGGAAAAATTAAGTTGCCACAAAATTGGCGAAGTCAAAATTATTATTATTATTATTATTAAATCATTTATTGTCCTCCATACAAAGAAATATACAATCTGTTTAATTACAAATTAAAAATATTACACATTAAATACATATGTTCAAAAATGTAACTGAATGGAGAACAAAAGGACTTATTCAAGAAATTAACTAGAATTTCTCAATCTTCCATAAGCCCTTTTAGTAATCTTTAGGTAAACCTTACATCGACTAACATAGGGAAAATAAGTAGACGAATATTAACGTTCATTTTTCTAAATGCTCACTCTATTTTGGACCCTGTATTCTATGCCTTTTAAAATAATTTTTATACCGTTTAACGCTCGCTAGTCTTAACTCCATTGGTAGATTGTTAATGATGGACGTTATTTGGTAAGTGTACGAAGATTCAAACTTTGAGGTATGGTGTATAGGTGGAGTCAGCAAGCCCTTATTACGCATATTAATTGTATGAACGTCCGTTCTGAAGGTTATTTTGTTGTACAGATACCTGGGTAATTTGCAGTATAGGATTTTTTTAAAAAGACATGTAAGATGAAATTTCCGAAGTTTTTTCATATTAATCCATTTGCATCGAATTTCCGTGGATATTTTTTGCCGAGGTCTTAGGCCATGTACAAATCTGATACACCTATTTTGTGCTCGTTGTATTCTGGCGCGGTCTGCATTATTAATGAAACTAGTATACACCGATTCAGGATAACTAAGCATTGACAAAACATAGGCAATCACTAGTTTCCTTTTTAAATTTAAAGATAAGACACGCCTACAAGAATGCAACACTTTCAATTTTAAATAAACACGCTTTAAAAGTGTTGATGCATGTGATGAAAATTTTAATCTGTCATCAATTAATAGTCCGAGATTTTTTGCTTCATTTGTTATGTTCAGGCGCTGATCATGCATAGTAATTGTCAGTTTTTCCTTAATAGCCACTTGTTTCCTTTTTGAGGCAAATACTATGATTTTAGTCTTGCTCGGGTTGATCGTGAGGGAATGCCCAGCGGTGAATTTAGCTATACTTCTCAGGTCATACTTCTCAGATCATTAGCTATACTTCTCAGATCATTTATTAATCGTTCAGCGAGTTCAAGCTTATCAGAAGGGAAAGTATATATTAACTGTGTGTCGTCAGCATACTGATGATGAAGACCATTCTTTATTGTTGCTCCAATATTTATAGTGTATAGAGTAAACAGTAATGGTCCCAACACAGAACCCTGTGGCACACCACCATTTACAACTATACTTTCCGAGATATCATTTTGTAAAGTAACCCTTTGACTTCTGCCCCGCAAGAAACTAGCAAAAAACTTTATAGTGTTTTTGGACATTCCTATATAGTGCAAAATACTAAGAAGCATACGATGATTGACCGTATCAAAGGCTTTGCTGAAGTCCAATAGTACTAGTACAGCTACATTGTGGCTATCAAGCGCCCTTGCTATTTCATCAACTACGTCCATTAGTACTGTAGTGGAGCTATGACCTTTTCTAAAACCGGATTGAGTCGCCGGAAAGATTTTATTTACTTCAAGAAACTTCCTAACTTGCAGGTCCACCACTTTTTCAAGGATTCTCGAAATGGTTGGCAAAATAGAAATGGGCCTTAGATCAGTAATTAAGTTAGGGCATGCGTTTTTAGCAATTGGGTGGACATATGCGTGTTTCCATGCATCCGGAAATACGCTGTCTAGTAAGCAATTGTTAACTATATGAGTAATAATTGGAAGTATCTGAGGCAAGCACATTTTTATCATGTTGATATTTATTCCATCAGAGCCCATAGCACTAGATTTTAAATTGAGAATTATTTTGTGAATATCAGTTTCAGTTACCGGCTTTAGGTTCCATAAATCTGAGATTTCCCTTATGAAAGAATATTGATAACTTAGAAGAGTATTTTCATCAACTTCTTGGGCGAGTTGGTTAGCAGACCCTACAAAATAGTTGTTTAGATCATTGACACTAACCAGTGATTCTGGCAGGCCTGGTTTAGTTTTTGGTCAGGTAGTTTTCATGTTTTTTAAACCTTGCCAAATAATCTTTTCATCACCTAAAGTTGTGATACTTTCCAAATACGCTCTTTTTTCTTGTCGCGTGGTAATTCTTGCAAGTTTTTGCAAATCCTTGAAACATTTTCTCACAGAAATACACCCAGTCTTATTATATTTAGAATGTGCGTCATTCTTCATCTTATAAATCTTTTTTAAATTTGGTGTAACCCAAGGTTTTTTTGGCTTATTGATTATTAATTGTTTAATAGGTGCATGGTGATCAAACAGAAATATTATTCTTTCAGTAAAGATTTTTATTTTAGCGTTTATATCCGGTACTATATAGATATCATCTAGTCTTAAAGCTGACAAGTCCATTTTAAATTGATTCATGTTAATTTTGCTGAGTATACGCCTCATAAATGTTATTTTCGCCAGGATAGTATCACTATACATCAGCTTACAACCTACCAAGCAGTGATCCGACATATTTACGTCTCTTACGTAGCCACTTTTCACAATATTGTGATCAATAACCAAAATAAAGTCAATTAGGGACGAGCTTGTGTGACTAATTCTCGTCGGATCACTGATTATTTGGTGAAAACCACATGCACCAATCATGTTACTGAACTCCATTACCTTATTATTTGTGAGCCGTGAAATGTCAATATTAAAATCTCCCATACACAAGATGTTATCATTTTGCATCTTCAATCCTATTTGTAGATATTCAAGTTCATTAATGGAGTCCGTAATTCTACCACCAGGTGGTCTGTATACAGCTCCCACAATAAGTGAACTATTACCCTTTCCAACCCTTATCCATAAAGATTCACAACATTCTCCACCTTTCTTAACAATATTACACGCACCCAGAGTAATAGCTACAAGAATTGCAACTCCACCACCTCGTCTGCCATCCTGTCTGTCATGCCTATATAAGTTATATCCATCGAATTGCAGCACATCGTCAGGTTTTTTATGAGATAACCAGGTTTCTGTAAGACATATTATTTCGTATCTATCGCTGTTAATTAGGCATTTAAAGTTGCTTAAATTCGCACAGAGTGAGCGTATGTTCAAATGTACAACATTAATTAGTTTGAAATTTTTAGTTCTTTTCACTTTAACAATATAAATACACTACAACAATATAACAAAGAGATCACGAACCTAATAATAGCATAGGTTATCCAGATCATTCTCGCTTCTTATTCTGATAGGGTCTGTAGACTTGTCTTTGCGAACATATATACCCCCATCCCGATGCCAAATGAATTTATAATTGAAGTCCCCTAGGGCTCTGGCCTTCCTGAATAGATCCTGGGTCTCACGTGGCAAGTCTTCATTTATATAAATGTTGTTGTCAGCACCAGGAATACCACATTGTGTTAATGTTAACTTTCCAAAGGATTTCTTTTTTTATGGATTTCATTCCTAGGAGCAACTTCTTTGAAGCTCACTAAGGCTAAATGTCCTTTTTTGGAATTCAATCTTCTAATGTCTGCAATATCCTGGGAGTTTATGTTAGCATGAATACATTTGCTGATATTCATTATTAAGTTGACACTATCATCCTTATTCTGAATATCAATAGGGACACCACTAATAATTAAGTTTCTTTTCCGCTTGTTAACCTCAATTTCCATTAATACCGATTTGAGATTGTCAATCTCCTTTTGCATGCAATTTTGATGCTCCTTAGTTTCTTGGAGCATTTCGGTGAGGACGACACTTTTTCTCCTCTCCTCTTCGAATTTTTCATTAATGAATTCCATAAAGATCTTCACGTCACTCATGTCTGACTTTAGATCAAGAATTACTCGTTTAAAGTCGATGTCCTCCGCATTAAGTGAGATGCTAGTGCGAGGTTTGGAGAAGCCGCCAGCATCCTGTAAGTTAGGATTAGCACCACTGCACCCATTGCAGCACCACGATTTCTTGTCTTTCTGCATCAATCTGGCTTCAACCTCGGTTAGGTTGACGCATGTTATATGATTCGTTTTCTTACAGCTTAGACAGCAAACCTTGAAAGCTGATTTGTTTATTTTACCATGACAAGTATTACACAAGAGTTTATTGGATCCTGCCATACTTTATATTTGAAATGTATATGAGCAAAAAAAAAAAGAAAAACAAAACAAGATAAAAGTTCCGGAATAATAATAAAATAAAAATAGTTCGCACTATTATGGATTACTAGTTCTGTTTTGTTGTTAGATTAGTTATTATTAAACTGCAAACATTAGATGACGAACGTCTGTTAGTTCTTGATTAAAATTAACGCTGCGAACTGGAGTTGAACCCACGTCTTCTATTTCGCGAGTCGGATATCTTACTCTTTAGAAATTATGCTTTAGAATTCACCGAATATAGACAATATCCTGGAAAAAATGTTTTTAAATTATTAAATGAATTTTATATTTCGTGATAATGATTGTAACTAAATTACAAAACTGTATTTGTTGATATTTTGAAAGTCGAACATTGTGACAACAAGTCAATTGTAACAAAAAATTTAAAAAATTATATTAAACATAACTTAAAGATCCAATCGTATATTTTGCAACTAGGGCTAAAGACACGCAAGGAGTGCGCCCCATTTCGCTCTCGTGACCAATTGACAACAATCCAGCCCTAGTTTCAAATACTTTTTTTATTTCTCATGCGAGGGGACGTGTCTTACAAGTTTGGGACCCAGGGGCCATCCAAAAAAATAGAATCAAAAATGAAGAATTTGCTTTTTCAATTGTCTAAGTCAGTGTTTCCCTACCTTTTTCTCCTCGCGAACCCCTGTAAAATTCAAAAGAATTTGGCGAACCCCCTATACTGGCGTGTAAAAAAGTAATAAAATCCAATACCCGGAAAAAAGTACACTGTAGAAATTAGAGTTTAAATAGTAACGTTACGAATCGGTCCTTACGAATACAAACGTGTAAAGAGTGCAGTCGCATACTATAATTTTTATCTTACAATTCCAAGCTGTGAAATTTACAGTTTGAAAAAGTACTCTTAGTTAAATGGAAAGTTAAAATATTTTTTACTAATTATTTTGTAACTTTTCATCATATAATATGTATTCTTTATTAGTCCAAACTGTAAAATTTACGATTTTTTCTGATGGATTTATTACTTCATAATATAATATTTCTTATTTATTTTCAAACTTTCAAAAATTACAGTTTGAGCTATTACTCGCTGAGTATGAGAAATGAACGCCGAAATATTACATCTCGTTACGTGATTTTTAAATTATTTTTAGTAGAGTGAAACGGTTCAACAAAAAAATTAAAATTTAATACCTGAAACTGCAATTTTAACCAAAAAACAATTTGTAACATGATAACTCTCATTGTAATTTTTACAGTTTCAAATTCGTAAGGTCGCTACTACTATTTAAAACTGTAATTTTTAAAGTGTACTTTTTTAACAATAGTTCTTAACAAGGATAGAAAACATAATCAAATTTGTCGCAATATCTGAAAATTTCAGTCTTAAATCAGGTTCCGCATTTAACCTGTTTCTATTTTTATCTTTCAGAAAGGTATATATTGAAAATGCTTTCTCACATAGATATGTTGTGCAAAAGGGTAATAGAACTTCAATTGTTTTTTTTGACAAATCAGGATATTCATTTTTATTGAGCCAGAAGACAATTAAAGAGTGATCTTTAAAAATAGATTTTAGAGAAGAGTTTCAGGATAACTCTATAAGTTTTTCTTCCTCCAGCAAAGTTAGAGGTTTCTTAACTGACATCTCCTTGAAAATGACTACGTGGCCAATTGTTTGAGACTCATATATTGGATATATTCTGATGATAGTCATCAGAGAGTTAATTGAAGTTAATTGAAGTTCATTTTCATCAAATTTAATTGAATTTTCTGGTCTGGATCGGAAAATAATTCATTTTTAATAATTCAATCTCTTCAAAAGTTCCATTCCAGTTCCACATTATTTTTAAAATAATAAATTCTACATAACACCGTATTGTTTGATTAGGGAACAAGATCAATTTTCTTTACTGCCTTTTTTCCAATATATTTTGCACATGGTCCAATATATCTGTCCAGATCTTTCAATTCTATAACTTACTCCAAATGATGCCCAATAGCCATTTTACAATCTTCGTTTGAAGACAGGAAACAAGAAACAAAACTACTCAAAAAGTTTATCCCTGTGCGTCGGATGTTTTGTTTCAAGGTGTCTACGAAGAAGTGATGGTTTTAAACTGCTGCTGCCAAGTACTTTGTTGCAGAATACACAAAATGGTTTAGGTTTATGACTCTTCCCCTGTATAATAAAACCCATTTGTAAATAGTCTTTGCCATCATTTTTTCTTTGTTTTTAGTCTGTTAAAATGGTAGCCCACGACAGCTTTCAGTATCATCATGTCTTGCTGTCCGATGTCTTGAGGTCCGATGATACTTGAGAAAAAACAATAAATTGATCGCTTGCAAAGTGTGAAATGTACCCAAATTGAAGTTTTTACAAAATAGTGAAAGTACTGCATGTCTTGCTTCTAAACAACTGGTCTATAACCATCGATCCATAATAAAATTGAGGCATAATGATTATTGAAAAGAATGGCACTTAACAAACAAATCCACAATAGCTATGCTACTAATCCAGAACTTAATCACAAGTTTAAAATTCTCTGTTCGAACATCTGTAAAGGAATGCCTTAACAGATTTTGACGTGCCTAGACATTGCCTGCCAACATAACGATGTTGATAGACCCAACAAACGAGAGGATATTCAATATTATTCAAGTTGTGTTCAAGTATTTTAGGTCACCTAGGTTGTCTAGAGAAGTTGCCTTGTAAATATATAATGAGACATCAACAAAGCGAGTAAATATAGAACTAGTACTTTTTTTTTGTTGAGTATTTATTTGGATATTATTTTTCTGGAGTTTCTCTTTCTCCGGCAATTTAAAATGTCTCCATTACAATAATATTTTCGCGAACCCCTTTTGTACACCTTGCGAACCCCAAGGGGTTCGCGTACCACTGGTTGGGAATCAATGGTCTAAGTCAAAATTAAAAAAATAAATAGTTTATTAGTTATTTCACACAGCATTATTTTAAACTAAATTTATTCAATGTTATTGTTACGATATCGTCAAGAATGAACCATTGGGTAGTGGTTGTAATTTCAACAATATATGGAATTCATTTAATGTTAATAATGTGGTGTTAAATAACTGATGAACTCATTTTTTTTTTAATTTTGATTATGGTTTAAGTATGAATCTGCTAGATATTTCTCTAGAAATTATCAAATTTTGAGTTTGGAAATCTAGACATGAGTGACTCGACAAGACTAGACACGACTAGACAAAAATAGAGAAAGATTACTCTAGACACGGCAATACTAGACAAGCCTAGGCAAAACGAGACAAAAGCAGACAAGATTAGACGAGACCAGACAAAACCAGATTAGAACAGACAATACCAGACATATTTAGACAAAATCAGACAAGACCAGACAAGACCAGATAAGTTCAGACAAGATCGGACAAAACGAGACAAAACTAAGCAACTCTAGAGAGGACTTTTCGATTATATTTTATTGTCTATGTTTTACTATCGGCTATTTGTAGGTAGGTATGTTGTTTCGCAAAGATTTTAGCGATTTCTCAACGAGAACATAATAAAATCATTTAATTGCGATTGTGCAATCATCGCGCCGCAGCCGATTCTTTTCGCGAATTATTATCGCGCCTTCGCGCGAATTATTTATGCGAGAGGGACTCCTGCAGCAATAACCTTGCCTGGTCTGCCACGACCATAAACAACCCGACCGTAATTAATATTATTACAAAAATATCAAGCCCATCACATAAACAATGCATTTAATAAAGCCTAATAGATTTCTGGTATTTTCTCGGCTTGTCTGGGTTTATCCTGTTTTGTCCGGTCTTGTTGGGTCTTGTGTATTCTTGTCTGATCTTGTCTGTACTTTCCTGTTTGGTCTAGTTGAATCCATTATTCTAATCAGACATATCAGACTTATTATGTCTAGACATATCAGACTTATTCTGTCTAGACATATCAGACTTATTCTGTCTAGACATATCAGACTTATTATGTTTAGATATATCAGACTTATTATGTCTAGACTTATCAGACTCATTCTGTCAAGACATATCAGACTTATTCTGTCTAGACATATCAGACTTATTATGTCTAGACATATCAGACTTATTCTGTCTAGACCTATCAGACTTATTCTGTCTAGACATATCAGACTTATTATGTCTAGATATATCAGACATATCAGACTTATTCTGTCTAGACATATCAGACTTATTATGTCTAGACATATCAAAATTATTCTGTGTAAACATATCAGACTCATTTTGTCTAGACATATCAGACTTATTCTGTCTAGACATATCAGACTCATTCTGTCTAGACATATCATACTTATGCTATTATACATATCAGCAAATATCAGACTTATTCTCTGTAGTTTATGATTATAACAAGTGAAATAAAGTTCAATGTAGTTTCAATAATAAATAAGGATTTTCTAATTAGATGCGTGTAATTTATGAGTATGTAGATTTCATTGGTAGTGTAAGTCCCAGGGACAAAAAGAGATGATCTATCCGGTGATGCGGTGGGCAAAGACGGTCGCATTTGTGCCCGGCTAATAATGCCAACTCATGCAAATTCGCCGTTAAGGAAGTCGCTCGTTAATAAATCGCGACGGATATTTTATTAATTCAAGATTTATAAGACGTCTCGCGAAACTAAAGTGAACACCTGCAAACGAGATGAATCAAATACTATATGATCGCGGAATTCCTCCCGGTTTCCACGATCATATTGAACATATTTTATTATTAATCGGGACGACTAAAAACTAACTCGTTTGCTACTTTTTTACCACTCGCTTCACCATCTCATTCCAACTAATTCTCATTTTGCTGCACACTAATGATAAACTTGTACACTACATAATATTACTCCTTCGAATTTAATATCTAACAGGAGGAAATAGGAATTTGTTCCCTAATAGATTGTCTAGTCTTGTCTGTCTAGTCTTGTCTGTCTAGTCTTGTCTGTCTAGTCTTGTCTGTCTAGTCTTGTCTGTCTAGTCTTGTCTGTCTACTCTTGTCTGTCTAGTCTTGTCTGTCTAGTCTTGTCTGTCTAGTCTTGTCTGTCTAGTCTTGTCTGTCTAGTCTTGTCTGTCTAGTCTTGTCTGTCTAGTCTTGTCTGTCTAGTCTTGTCTGTCTAGTCTTGTCTGTCTAATCTTGTCTGTCTAGTCTTGTCTGTCTAGTCTTGTCTGTCTAGTCTTGTCTGTCTAGTCTTGTCTGTCTAGTCTTGTCTGTCTAGTCTTGTCTGTCTAGTCTTGTCTGTCTAGTCTTGTCTGTCTAGTCTTGTCTGTCTAGTCTTGTCTGTCTAGTCTTGTCTGCCTAGTCTAATCTGCCTAGTCTTGTCTTTCAAGTCTTGTCCGTATTGTCTTATTTATGTGGTCTCTTGTCTATTTTTATAAAGAGATTTCTCTAGTCTGGAATGTATATACATTATTATTGTATCAGTTTAGCAACAAGCTGACTGTTGCGAGAAGGTTGCAATTCCGCCTACCAGAATATTAACTGAACACAAATTGAAAACTATATGGCACACGTTTATATATGAAATATTATCAGACATCGTTTCAGTGTATTTGGGCGAAAGTTGTTGCCAGAACGGCACAAATTCGCTAATGAATGTGGATCGGGGAGATAGCGATCTGGCTAGTTGTGTGCAATTACCGAGTGGAAAAATAAAAACTGTTAGTTGGTCTTCCTACATGTGCAGTTCGCTTCATATTGAATCTCATTTGGAAAAAATTAACGTTAAAATATAATTAAGTCGACTGATAAATATTCATCGCCAGCACCTGTACTTAGGCTCATTCGTTAGAATCTGATATGAAAATGAATAAAAGATTACATTATGGTCGAACCGATAACAACAATTTGCAAATATTATTGGCAAAAGACTGAATGGACAAGTTTAAACAAATCAGTTCGTCTACAACTATGCGACACACAAAACTAGAGAGACAGAGATTTGCCAAGTCAGGCTAGACTAGTTAGAAATTTTGAAATATTCTAATAGAGAAAGGGTTTCTGATCGTAGGAGAATTAATCAAAGTAACAACCTGTCTGCGATTACGCAACAAAGCAGAACTAGAGCCACGATTATTATTGAAACCGTCACCGTGTCCGTGCCCTACGAATTGTAAAAAGTTCCCCCAACCATAAGTTGCCTGAGTTTGCATGAAAATGTGACGAAAAAATTTTTTTTTCCGTGGGAAAATTTCCTTGTTTTATAGATTTTTTTAGAAAATAGTTAAAAAAGTATTAATTATTATTTTATCTTATTGCTCTGTTACATTAGAACTAACATAATATAATAATAATTAGCAAATAATAATAATAGAGCTTTTCATAGTTGAAATTTTTTTGTGCGCATGTTTCAATTTCCGCCCTATTATACGTCAAAAAGTGCCCGAACCTTTTGACGTATAACTAAATATGTGCCCGAAACTATTATATCCCTGCCTTTCAAACTTGGCGGATGCGCATGCGCTTAACTAACCGTAAACTAAACGTCTATTGAATTTGATCGAGTGCCCATTTTGTAATCTCTGAGACCAGGTAGACCTGAGCACTTCCTGATAGCTACCCCAGAGTCGATAGATAACATAAATAATTTAGATGTTCGTTTGTAACCTTTTAAAGGTTCACTTCGTAATGTGTCAGTATATAGCCATACGATAAATAAATAAATTTGGACTCTAAATATACTAGCTCAGACGAAAGTGACAAGAATTAGTGTTAGCTTGCAGCAGAGACAATACAAAGACACCGATACCGGATATCAAAAAACAATCGTGTCCTTACAACCGTTAGAAATTGTTTTCTACTTTGTGGGAGACGCGGATGGGATAGAAATCATATTACATTGAATTGAAAAATTCACTATGTTTTTACCACACAAGTGTGGTAAGAACATTGTGAATTTTTCAATCCAATGTAAGTAGGAATTACCACGTAGTAACTGTCGCAACCATTTCATAACCTATTCATAAAATCTTACTAGTTAGCAAAACCCAACTTTAAATGGTCCACGGTGTACAATCCAATCAATAAAAATGTTTCACACAGTGACTGGTGTTCAATATTGAATTGGATACAGTAGGAAAACCAAACAAATTTGTTGGGCTAGATCGACGTGACTGCGTAGTTAAGACTACTCTACATACTGAATACAAAACAGTTATGGCATGTATATTCATAGAAGCACGTGTTGCTTCCACGTTAAACCGTCGTTTGGCGTGCATTTACTTCACTAATTGACTTTAGTACGTTACTGAATGATAAATAATTATCGTTTCTTTATATATCGGTTATAAGGGTAGATTAAATAGTATAAAATATGATCAGAAATTATTGTACAGTGACAATACAAAGAGACGAAGTTTTTCCTTGTTAATCCCTTGACTCACGAATAAAATGCTCGTTGACGTGTCCATATACATGTGATCTTATCATATATACATGAAGTATTAGAGACGCCATTGTATGTTAAGGGGTTAAAAGTTTTTCGTAAGGAAATCCTGCAAATAAATCGGCAACATCGAAGAGAACGAGATGGAAAATCGCCCGAGGAAATCCCCTAGACAAAGCCACGAAGACAGGATGTTGCAAAAACGCGAACGCGACCAAAGGCACGCCGAAACTTGGTCCAACCAAGTCCAATACTTCGACCGGATAGAGAAGAACAACTCTAGGTATGGTAATTGGACCAGTCCCAGATGCCACGAGACCAACAATCACCTCATCCAGCAAGACCAAGACGCTTAAACGAAGAACGAACGGTTGGAGAAACGTAGAAAACCAAAAAACAGTTGGAGGAAATTGCTTACTTACTTTACTTTTCGTGTCCGGCTCATACGACATCTTTCCAAAAAATAGCGGCTGCAATAGCCTTGTCGTTACATAAAATTAAGTCTTCGTGCGTGCATCCTTCGTCCAGTTGTGGGCCAGTATGTGGCTCATATCCTGGTGCTGATCGCACGCACACAGTACATCGTCGTTCTCAGACATTCCCCACCTCAACAGATTTTTCTTGCACTTTACCAATCCTGTCCTGAACCGATTTAGGGATTTCCATACCGCGAAAGGGAGGGGCCATTTCTTCCCGAGTAGTTAGCTGTTGGGTCCACCTAGTGATACGATTATTTTCTATGGGCCCCTCGAGTGTGTGTGATCTTGCCATGAAGCTCTTCCTTGATCTTAGGCGTCGACCGGCTGTGTCGTGTTGGTGCAGAGGATGGCGAGCATCGGTTTCCTGTTTCGTCCTTTCAGCATCCGTGGCGATGGCTCTTCGCACAGATGGAGGTGCCAATAAGTGGGTACAAACTATTAACTGGAGCTAGAGGAAATTTCTGATGAAGGACGAGGAGAGTTGGTGAGGTTGCAGCGCGACATTTACGAAGAGAAGAAGAAATATGAGGCGGACATTGAGGTTTGGAGGAGTATTAGGGATGAGATTAAGAGTGGCGAGGAGATATGGAGGAAATCGGAGGGGGAAAAAAGTTGTATAAACAGTGGAGGTCGCAACAACCGGTGCTTAGAGAGTGTCTCCGGGAGAAAAACACAAAAGATTTGAAGCTGCCTTGGTTGGAGCAGCAAATCGAAAATAGAATGGCCAAGGAAAAAGAAGCGGAAAATTTAAAAAAGTTTTTAATCTAGCGCGAAGAAGAGATGAAGAGGATAAAGATTGAGGAGGAATACGTCAAGGAAGAGTTGCAGGAAAAGCAGGTACAGATTAGATAAGGGTTGGACAAGCAGATTAGGTTTTTAAGAAGAAGAAAGAAGAAGAATGCAGGAGGTTAAGACTTGAATAAGAGGAAAGACAAAGAGATTTGCTCAAGTTTGATGTGCTTAAATCCTTGAGGGATAGCGTGGTAAAGAGGCTGAAGGATTATCCTGAAAGATAAGGGTTGGACAAGCAGATTAGGGAAATTAGAGAGAAAGAAGAAGAATGCAGGAGGTTAAGACTTAAAGAAGAGGAAATACAAAGTGATTTGCTCAAGTTTGATGCGCTTAAATCCTTCAGGGATAGTGAGGAAAAGAGGCGAAAGGATCGCGCATTTGCTTTGTTCAATTTTAAACGGTACAGGAGAAAGCTCGTAGCGAGGAGTAAAGACATCGCGAAAGAAATCGAGGCGGATTTGCGATTTTCCCATGAAGTTCAAGCTAAGGAATCAGCGGAGAAATTTGAAGAGGAATCGAAAAAGATCGAGTTGAAGGAAAGTATGCAGGTTTTTACAGAATCGCTCAACTTAAAGAGTTGGAAGAGAAACGTAAACCTCATCTGGATTTCGTGTTTGAATCCGAGGCTAAATCGGTTTACGACTCATTAGAGAAATCTTGAGCGAAGCAGCAACAAATTCGTAACGATTAAAGGCCGATTCTTATATACGCGACACTTAACTACTCGACGTCACGCGACATCGCCTGTCAAATAATGATTGCATTGTTTTAAATTGGCACGTTCTCACTATGGCTACGCGACAACTACGCGACGTGCCCATTTAAAACAATGTAATCATTGTTTGACAGGCGATGTCGCACGACGTCGCGTAGCTGAGTGTCGTGCATATGGAAATCGACTTTTATTTAGAGATTTTTGCCGGCATTCTACAACAGCTCGAGAGGACCAAAGACCGCCAGAAAGAGCTTGTGGAAAAGAAAGAAAGTATCCTGGTTGTTATTGAAATCGATATTGAGGAGTTGAAGTTGCTGAAGGAGATTGAGGCTAAGAAGGAAGAGGAGTTTAAATAGAAACTAGATGAGTAGGTTGAGGAGAATCCAGCGAAGCGGAGGAAGCTGGAAGGATTGGAGAAAAGGAGCGTTTATGAGGAATTGGTGAGGATTAAGAGTGAGGACTACACAGATAAGACTAGATATACATGACTAGACACATAATACCAGACAGACGTGGAATTTAAATATTTTGTTGTCGAAGATGTTTCATATGTAGTATGTAGGTCCTAGAATATAGGACCTAGGAATAGGTCCTAGCATTGAGGGGTACCGCACGTAGTTTGTATTTTTGACCAGCTGTTGGTGATAATGAATCGATTATTGAGTTTCGACTGGACTATCTTTAGCAAGTTTGGGGTAATACCCGTTGTTATTGGCGCGTCTATTATAAAGTCCCACGGAGCTAAATTGAAAATGTTGTCTGTGTCTAGAGTCTGTGTCTGTGAGTGAGAAGTACCAAGATTTCGCAAGCTCTTGATTCCTGCACGCCTTTTCTAATTTTAATAGGTACCTACATGATTGGAACAGAGCATCGTTGACATCCAAACTACACGAAATCCAAATCCAAATCCGCACGAAATCCAAACTAAAATTCCTTTGGTTTCTAACTCGTCCTCTAGGCGTTGCTTAAGTAGCATTTCTAGCAGTTTTCCTGGAGTGTCCAGTATGCAGATCGGCCGATATGATGTTTCATCGGTTAGATCGTTTTTAGGTTTTTTACTGAGTACAAGACGTGCCTCCTTCCAAGCATTTGGAAATTTTCATTTGATTTAGTCAGCTGTTCATCACTCTCAGAGCAATTTCAGGTTTCTTGGCGGTTAGTACTTTGAGCAGATTTGGCGATATACAATGCTTTTACAATCAATTTACAATTTACAATCCATACTTTTACCGGTCTTGATCCGCTATGCAGGTTATAAAGTATCTGCCAAGTCAAAGGTTTTTATTTCTGTTATTTCGGAAACCACTCAATTGATTTTAGATTTTCTCAAGAACAGTTTTGTCTTGTTGTGTCTGTCTAGTCTGTTTCCACCTGGCTTTTCATCTCTTCCTAGCTTGGACTAATTTGGCCTTTGTTTTAGTTTACCAGATATAATTGTTAAAATTTGGCCCCATATATCTTCTTCCAAATGATTGCAGAAACACAACTCTTTCTTGGGTGCCGGGGGGAAACCACATTAGGAGGTTCAAAAAATCAGATTTTTTTATTGCATAAATCGTTAGCTTAACTATGCAAGAATACGCTGTCAAAATTTCAAAGCGAAATTCGCATTCGTTTATATTTTATGAGCATAGAACCGAGTGCACATCGGGTACAGGCTCGAGCGAAGCATTATCTCGTTTATCTCAATGAAATGACATTTTTCACATTTGGGTGCAATCTAACTCAAAAAGTGTAGAACCGATCATTATAAAAATTGATATTATGATTCTTTATAAAATTTCGAATTATATGAACCAACTTGTGAGATGATATCATGATTTTAAGGGTATTTTGTCTTGCATAATTAGAGAAAAAAATCGTGAGAAAAATTGTTCCAACACCTGCAAAATTTTTAATTTTAATTTTTTTCGCCTGCATTGAGGTTCATATTCTTAGAAAATAAGTTATTAACGTAAAATCAAAACCTTTTTGATTTCACATGAAAATCGGAATGACTGCACTGCACGCAATTGGAAAAAAAATTCACAAAAATTGTTTGAAATATGAATTTTCCCACCCAAAAGAAATCTTCAAAAATCAGTATCAAACAGCCTGCTGTGGTTTAAGGTGTTTTTGAAGAAGAAGAGTTTTGACAACTACCAAGTTTGTCAAAATTGCCAATTTTCATTAATTTGACCAATAAAAAAAAAATAAGAAATTTAGTCAAAATGAACCCACCACAAAGATTTGCATTGAAGGAAAATTTGTTTTTTTTTTAAGAATCTTGACAATAAATTAGCCAACAAATTTTGAAGACATTGTGATTCCTTTTAATTTGTATGAAGGAATAAATTATTATTCTGCTTGTTGCTCTTACAACCAAACAAACAGAACACAATTAAACTCCGTAAACTTTCATTCTGAATTATTTTAAAGTAAACGAAGAGGCGTCTCGAAATTTAAAAAATGTTCTAAAATTATTAGTTCCTTAATAATTTGAACAAATTTTTGAAAACCTGCAAATCTGCAAGCTATTGGCAAGTTTCAGCAAGTATTTTAATGTGACGCGTTTTCCCGAAAATAAAAGTCGGAAGCCAAACATTGAGTTAAAACTATGTGGAAAAGTCAGAGACCCAAGCCGTTAGTTTTAAATGTCCCCCCACCAGTAAGACTTAGTCCATCATAGGCGGAATATTCAACAAGTGTAGGGTTAGCGTATAGACCACAAAAGCTCGGAAAAAAAGAGAAAAAAAGTAAAAAGAAAAACAATAGCAGTACCTGTATTTGTATTGTACGAAAAGATAGAGAGGGGTGTTTTAAGTCCCCACTACGTCAACAGGTGTACGCGGCTCTTGAAGCATAACAGCAGAGAATACACTCACTCGTCCGGCACAGTCGGAACCGACAGGTCAGTGGATCGCATCCTGCTTGTTCCTCGCACTACCAAACAAACAGAACACAATTAAAATCCGCGAGTCGCATCCCGCCGGAAAAAAAAAACAAAAAAAAAAAATCGTCAAGGATTGCTGTCCTGCTCCTCCGTTGAAATCACTAAGAGGAAGTGCGCGTTGAAAGCTTACATGGAGAGATTCAGTGCTAAACTTTAATCTTGAAGTGAACTTATATACATATAAGTGCGAATTAAACAGAATCATATTAATTTGAGATTATGGTGAAATTTAAGTAACACAATAACATGCTAAACTAAAGTTTTTGAATGCAGCGTGCGACTATTCACAACTCTAACTAATCAGTAAAACCAGAGCTTCAGTGTTTGTGTTTTAAAGACGAGTTATCAGTTCGTTACTTTTGGTTTACTTATTTCAAGTGCGCATTGTCTTTAGGTGAGTTTAATCCAATTATCTTAATTCGGTTTTATTTTAATCCACTCTGGCGACTAAATACCTGTTGAAACTTACTTCCCGCCACGCCGAGTAATTCCCCGCTGAGACTATACACTAAATATATTTTATTATTTTTATCATTTTATTTAGTCCATAAGATTTTAGTACGTAATCAGCAGACAAGAAAATCAATTCATAGATTACATTATTCAAACTTAGAATTGAGTCAGTCAGATTTAGACAGTAGTACGTAAGTTACAAATTGAAAAAAACTCAAAAATATCTAGACTGCATAGTGCGAAAACGTTGATATTGATCAAATTAATTCTAAAATTACAAAAAATAATTTTCAAGAATTCTGTGATGCATATATAAACTAATAAACTAATTACTAATAAGTAAACTAATCAAATCTAGTAAACTAAAGCAAAGAGATTTATTCTACTACTACTAGTTACACGTTATATACATTTATACTACGTCTATACTACGTCTATATTGCGTTTATACTACGTTTTTACTATATTTACTATATTTACTTTATTTAGTCTACATACTTGATAGAAGAACAAGGAGTATGCTTGTTTATGATTTAGATAATACAACGTCTTAGTCTGCTACTAACCTAAACTAACTTTTATTATAAGATTTTTGAAACATTATAGACTAAGGAGTTCACTAGCAGACTAATTGTAAGACGGTCTAAATTTTAAACAAGAAAACTTCCTTCACTACTATAGACTATAAGATCCATAAAAAAGATACCAAGCCTTTGTATTTTAGACGATTTGTATACTAACTGAACTAGACTAAATGAGTTAGACAGAATATTAAGTGTTTCTCGTTGTTCGAAATAGACTAGTAGTAGACTAACTTTTGAAGCTATGATAAAGACTTTACTTTTTTTGCATATAATATATTAAGTAGACTAGTATCAAACTTTCCATAATCCACAAGTAGATATCAAGATTTTATTTTTTTACATATAAAAGCAAGAACATTATTTAGTACTCGACTAAGGCTTATTAGTGTCCACATTTAGTACTAGACTAAAACTTATTAGTACTAAGGAGATAGAATTACTTAACTTATTATTACTAAGGAGATTAGTATTAAGGAGCTTATAACAAAGATGCTAAGACTTTTATCTTTTTAACAATTTAGAACTAGACTAGACTAAGACTATTTGGAACGAATAACATATTAATAACAACGATATTATGTGATATTTTGATTACTTTTTTAGTAATTTCTGATTACTACTATAAAACAAAGTTTTCGTAAACCTCAAGTAGATATTAAGTACACTTTATTTCTTATATATTAAAGCAAGAACACTAGTTAGTACTAGACTAAGTCTTATTAGTGTCCACACTTGGTAACCGTATCGCAATATGTATTGACACAGTCCCATGCAAAGAAAATCGTGTCTTAAGAAATTGCATATAGTTCAGGGAAGTGCCTCAAGGAAGTGTTCTTGCCCCAACTTTGTTTGTTCTTATATTTAGCTGATTTAGTTCCGTTTATTTAAGGAAGATACTGTGGCACTGTGGCATACTGTTGCACTTTATATGCAGACCATGCCAGCTTCCCCCTATTACATAAAAAATAAATGGAAATCTCCTAGTTCGAAATTTATCCATTTGGTTTACAGTGAACAAATTATTTTGCAACATCGACAAAATTGAATCCACTTTTTGTCCAGCTTCCTCCTATTACATTAAAACCTAAAGGCAAATTTCCTAGTTCGGGACTTATCCAGTTGGTTTTCAGCGAACAAATTATTTTTCAACATCGACAAAACTGAATTAATTTTTTTAAATTCACAAAATTTCTTGGTATATGTTGTTTAAGAAAACTTAACTTGGCATCATCACCACCGACAGCTTGTGTAAGACTCTTAGTAAGAAAGCCTACTGTCTCCGCTATCTAAACAGATTTTTGACTGTACCAGAATTACTTTTCTGAAATTCAGACATTTATCTCCTATGGTATAATAGCTTGGGGTACTTCACCAGAGTAGCCGAAAGTTTTAAAAGAACAAAATCGGATACTTAGAGATCTTCTTAGGTGTATACATCGTGCAGGCTTTACTTTACTAACTTAAAGATGTTGCTGTATTAAGTCTCTTAATTCTTGAAACTAATTGTTATATATATGCAAACAAGCAATTAATTCCTAAACATGGATATAATCATAATTCTAACACTCTGGGATGCATGAAACTATGCCCCATTCAAGATTGACTGTCTGCAGTAAAGCGCCCGCTGTTACTGGAATATACTTATAACATGCTAACGACTAGATTAGAAAATTCCGAAAAAAAAAAATTGAGAGACATTCTTGTCTCAAAATGTTTATATACCATTGATGAGTTAATAACTTATTACGTAACGAGAGTTGTAAGAAGCATATTACGTGCGAGCGGAACAGTTACACACGACCCGCGTAGCTTGGAGTGCGTAATTCCGCGAGTACGTAATTGCCTTGCAACTCGAGTTATGTACTATACTTTGTCTGCGACCACACTTGGTTGGAAAAATATGTTTGATGTAACAAATTTATTTCTTATTAGGTACATTATTTAACATTATTATAAACAAACAGTTGTATTTTCATATATAACTGTTTCTCGACATAATTTAACTGAATAGAAATGAAAAGAAATAAATTCTTGATGGTTGCATACCTTATTATTTAGAACTTATTTGGTTTAAACTAGAATAAGAGTGCACATAGATATAGGCAACCCAATGTACGCAATCTCAATTTCCGTTGGTTTGAATTGTGGCGTAGGGGGCGCTGAACGTATGAGCACGTAGTAGCAGCTCTCAACCAATCGCACGTGTGTGTTATCAATCATAACTTATCATTAATTGCGGACTGTTACATAAGTGTTATGATGTATTTACATAGTCCTGTACAATAATGGGCATTTACAATAGTGGTCGTAGATAAACTATTTTAATCATCGTATTGACTTTGTTAGTGTATTGACTTTATATAGTGTTTTTATTAGTGTCCACACATAGTACTAGACTAAGTAGACTTAAATCTCGAAACGCGTCTTCAGATGGCTATTCACTAAAGTTAATAGAAAGACATGATCTTAAAAAACAATTTTATTTTTCTGTTTTTTTTTGAGTGCCACGAAGGTGGACTGAAAACTAGTAAATAACTGGCAAATTTCAAATGAGATTTGGGTACTTACGTACTAACGCCACCACAGCTACCGATTTGAACAAAATGGATGGTTAGATTAGGATATAGCGGAGTAGATTAATCCAGATCACATATCGCGCGGTAGCGCGACCTCTCGATCCGAAATTATAAAAAATATTGAATAAAGCTTTGATTTTAGGTTTGAGGTTATATTAGAGCAAATAAATCCAGACCACAAATCCATCTATCTATATATAGAACATGATCTATACACATGAATAGATGTGAAAATCTCGATCCGAAATAAGACAAGATATTGGATAAAGCTAAGATGAGGTTATATTAGAGCAGACCACATATCGCGCGGTCCTTTTTCGCGACCTCTCACTGCGGTGGCGTTAATACGTAAATACCGAGATTTGTTTTGGTACTCCTTAAAAGACTCAATAATTTCATAGAGCTCCGGAAAGGTTGATTATATTTATTTTTCCGGCTGTGTTCCGACTTTATTAAGTTTATACAATAGGTTTTACTAGAATTATTAATAAAGTTTATACTACGTGATATTTTTAATTTAATAATATAAGCCTAGTCATTCTAGGTTAGTAACAGACTAAGTTAACAAAGTTTACTAACAGACGTTTTATTATCTAAATCTTAAATAAGAAAACGTCCTTTACCACTATAGACTATAAGATCCATTACAAGTATACTAAGACTCTGTATTATAGACAAAGTGTCTACTAACTCAACTAGACTAATCGAGTTAGACAGGAAATTGCTCGAAATTAAACTAATATTAGACTTTACTTCATTAATAGAATTTTTGCACCTATCGTAAAGACTTTACCTTGGCTATAATATACTAAATAGACTAGTAAACATACTTTCCATAATCCACAAGTGGATATTAAGTTTTTATTTTTTTCATATTAAAGCAAAAACATTAGTTAGTATTCGACTAAGACTTATTAGTGTCCACATTTAGTACTAGACTAAGACTTAATAGTAGACTAAGTAGATTATAACGAAGATTCTAAGACCTTAACAATTTAGAACTAGACTAGACTTGTAGACTAAGACTATTTGGAACGAATTACATAGATATTACGTGATGTTACTACTATAGACTAGTACACAGAGTTTCCGTACACCACAAGTAGATTATATTATAGAGTATAGTAGAGTATATAGTAGATTATATATAAGAAATATGTATTTATGCAGTCGCATTTAAAGAAAAGTGTATCATCAGAAATGGCCTTTAATTCAAGGGGTACCTGAAGGGAGTGTTATTGTCCCAACTTTGTTCATCTTATATTTAGCTGATTTAGTTCCGTTCATTTAAGGAAGATATACACTTTATATGCAGACAATGCCAGCTTCCTCTTATTACATAAAAATAAAGGCAAATCTCCTAGTTCGGGACTTGCCCAGTTGGTTTTCAGCGAACAAATTATTTTTCAACATCGACAAAACTGAATTCATTTTTTAAAATTACTTGTTATATTTTTTGAAGAAAACTTAACATGGCACATCACCATCTCAACTAGACTTATCGAGTTAGACAGGATATTAAGTATTTGCCGTTGCTCGAAATTAAACTATTAGTAGACTATTTTTTGCAGCATGGTAAACACTTCATCTTGGCTATAATTTACTAAATAGACTAGTAAACAAACTTTGCATAATCCACAAGTGAATATTAAGACTTCATTTTCTAAACCAAATCAAAAACACTAGTTAGTTCAAGACTAAGACTTATTAGCGTCCACACTTAGTACTAGATTAAGACCTATTAGTGTCCACCCCTAGTACTAGTCTCAGACTTATCAGTGTTCACATTTAACATTAGACTAACAATAAGACTTATTAGTGTCCACGCTTAGTACTACACTAAGACTTATTAGTGTCCACACTTAGTACTAGACTAAGACTTATTAGAGTCCAAAACAAAGTTACTAAGTCTTATTTACCATTTACAACTAGACGAAATAAATAAACTAATAGACTAAGTCTATTTAGAATCTTTAACACAACATGCATCTATGTTAGGGATTCTTATTAGCCTTAGTCTAGTAGTCTTTTTAAAAAGTGGTTCGGGGGAAGCTCTCACTAAACCCCCTATTCCACCTTGGCTTTAGTATGCGCCACCCTGGTATCGCATATTTAACATTCATTCAGGGTGGGCAGCCCGGACGGTTTACCGAAAAACCGCCCTAGTTGTTGTCTCCCCGAGCAGGAATCGAACCCGTGTCTCCCGCATTGAAAGGCGGGTATGTTGTCAACTACACCACCGAGGAGGACTAGTCTAGTAGTCTAATTTGGTTAATTGGTATCTTGTAATCTTGTAATAACTATGTTAGGAATTCTTAATAGCCTTAGTCTACTAGTCTAGTCTGGTTGGTTGGTATATTTTAATCTTGTAACATCTATTGTAAGGATTCTTAATAACCTTGGTCTGCTAGTCTAGTGTGGTTGGTTGGTATATTGCTAAAAAGCCTTCGTATCTTTGTTATGGAGACTAATAACTTATTAGTACAACCATTTTTTATTGCAGATTTAAGACATTATTATTAGATTATTTTTAAATAGTTTAACTAACAATAAATAAAAAGAGGACAGTCTTAATTTGTCACCCTTTATAATTCCCCCGAAATGCTTAATCCCTCCCGTAAGTAGTTATTAAGAGCATATTTTTGGTTGCCCTACTATTTAGCTTTAGTCTAGTATAAGCCGTTCTTGGAGTTATTCAACTCACTATCTAACAAAATAAAAACTAGTTTTAGTAATATTAGACTTAATTTGAACAGTATCAAAGTTATCTGTACCATTTAAATATTATATCTACGACCACTATTGTAGATGCATTATTGTACAGTTCGTGGACTATGTAAATACATCATAACACACACGTATGTAACAGTCCGCGATTATTGATAAGTTATGATTGATAACACACACGTGCGTTTGGTTTACGATTCGTTGATTGATTGAGAGCTGCTATCACGTGCTCATACGTTCAGCGCCCCCCGTGCTCTAATTTAAACCGACGGAAGTTGACATTGCGTACATTGGGTTGCCTATATCTATGAACACTCTTATTCCAGTTTAACCCAATTAAGTACTAAATAATAAGGTATGTAACCATTAAGAATGTATTTATTTTCATTTCTATCAAGTTAGATAATGTCGAGTAACAGTTATATACGAAAATAATATTTTGTTGTTTGTTTATTATAATGTTAAATAATGATTATTATATAAACATAATCTAATAAGAAATAAATTTGTTACATCAAACATATTTTTCATATTAATAATTAATTTCTTATTAATTTTAAGAAACAATTTAGTGTAGTCGTAGATAAAGTATAGTGCATAACTCGAGTTGTAAGGCAATTACGTACTCGCGGAATTGCAGTTAACTGTTCCGCTCGCACGTAATATGCTTCTTACAACTCTCGTTACGTAATATACTATAAATGTTTGCTAAACTAGTAGCACACTAAATTTTTAGACATATTTTGCGATTTTACAATTTCTGTTATGTAGACTACATACTGAAGCTAATTGTCAAATTTGAATTCTGAGCCTTTCCCACAAAGTAATCTAAATAATTTGTAATACTAGCCACATACTACTTTTTGGATTGTTCTCATATACAAACTAAAAACTAAATATAAGTGCTACCTGCATATTATTCGATGTGTAACATTTAGATTTAGTTTGTAATCTATAATTCATTTAATTAAATTTAAAACCTTTAAATATTGGCTTAAAACAAACGGAACACAGCCTGAATATATAAATATATTCAGCCTTTCCGGAGCTCTATAACAATTACTGAGTCTTTTTAGGACTTTTTTTGGTAGTCCTAAAAAGACTCAGTAATTCCGAAAAGGCTGAATACATTTATATATTCAGGCTGTGTTCCGTTTGTTTTAAGTTTGTATGATTATCTATAATGTAGGATGGTTTCCCCAATTCTACTATTGGATTTAATTTCAATTTTAATCAGCTTTAGTTCAATTCTAGATTTGAATCTACACTATAAACTCGAATAGTTTCACACTACATTCTAAATCTGTATACTAAATGTTTATTTGCTATTTTGATTAGGTTTAGTTTAAATGAGACACTGCAATCAATCTCTACATAGTTTTCATCGAAATATTTCCAAAAAATATTTATTCACACTACATTCTAAATCTGTGTACTAAATGTTTTCTTTGCTATTTTTCTTAAGTTTAGTTTAAATGACACACCAAAATCTCTAAATAGTTTTCATCGAAATATTTCCAAAACGTATTTATTCGCACTACATTCAAAATCCACAAACTAAATATTTTCTTGTAATTGTAAATCTGTATACTAAATATTTTGTTTATTATTTTTCTTAAGTTTATTTTAAATGACACACTGCAATCTTTAAATAGTTTTCATCGAAATTTTTCCAAACAATGTTTATTCACACTACATTCTAAATCTATATACTAAATGTTTTTTTATTATAATTTGATCTTTGAAGATTGTATTAAGACTAAGTCGTCGAAAAAGCGTTTCAATTTGTTCGCGTTCATCCTCACTATATAGACTAACTGCATTAACATTGTGCCCGCAAGTTTTTACGTCGCCGAGGAATTTCGCCGCGAATACGAGAAATCCGCCGTTTATTATTATGAAATGATCTTAAGACTGTAATCTTCATTATTTCTAAATGACTAAATTGTAGTTTTAACGTCCACACTGTACACACTGATTCGACAAAATGCGTAACAGTATCAACAGCTAGAAAGCTACTATACAATTTAGTTTATAGACCACATCAAGCAGAAACAATCATCATAAAAATAGTTTACTAAGAATTTATTTTTTGTGTGTGTGTGTGTTAGATTTAGTAATTAGACTGGATAAAATTTGTCTAAAAACTAAAATTTTTGCATGAAATAATAATCGTTCTGCTCTAAATTGCAACAAAAGGCTATCGACAATATTCAGTAAATTTAAAAATAAATAAATAACGATTCTTCCTTGTTTACATAAAGAATTAAACTTGTCAAAGGTTATCAAAGTTAACCTTGACTAAAACAAACAAAAAAAACGCTCGAAAATTTTCATAGTTATCACTCAAACCGAGCCCACTATCAAGCACAGACTACAAAGACTTAGTTTCCATGCAAATTAGTCGACTAAATGAAACAAGCCAGGAGTCTATTACGTGCATAGTTTTAATATGCAAGTGCACTAAGTGTATCTCGTCCAATCTGAAATTCCACAAATTGTCTACATACATATAGTTTCACTACACCAGCCAGAGATTAAATCGCGTCTGCTATAATCTCAGTTTTCACAATAAATTCAAGTCTAGTCTTGTTTGTCTAGTCTTGTCTGTCTAGTCTTGTCTGTCTAGTCTTGTCTGTCTAGTCTTGTCTGTCTAGTCTTGTCTGTCTAGTCTTGTCTGTCGAGTCTTGTCTGTCTAGTCTTGTGTGTCTAGTCTTGTCTGTCTAGTATTGTCTGTCTAGTCTTGTCTGTCTAGTCTTGTCTGTCTAGTCTTGTCTGTCTAGTCTTGTCTGTCTAGTCTTGTCTGTCTAGTCTTGTCTGTCTAGTCTTGTCTGTCTAGTCTTGTCTGTCTAGTCTTGTCTGTCTAGTCTTGTCTGTCTAGTCTTGTCTGTCTAGTCTTGTCTGTCTAGTCTTGTCTGTCTAGTCTTGTCTGTCTAGTCTTGTCTGTCTAGTCTTGTCTGTCTAGTCTTGTCTGTCTAGTCTTGTCTGTCTAGTCTTGTCTGTCTAGTCTTGTCTGTCTAGTCTTGTCTGTCTAGTCTTGTCTGTCTAGTCTTGTCTGTCTAGTCTTGTCTGTCTAGTCTTGTCTGTCTAGTCTTGTCTGTCTAGTCTTGTCTGTCTAGTCTTGTCTGTCTAGTCTTGTCTGTCTAGTCTTGTCTGTCTAGTCTTGTCTGTCTAGTCTTGTCTGTCTAGTCTTGTCTGTCTAGTCTTGTCTGTCTAGTCTTGTCTGTCTAGTCTTGTCTGTCTAGTCTTGTCTGTCTAGTCTTGTCTGTCTAGTCTTGTCTGTCTAGTCTTGTCTGTCTAGTCTTGTCTGTCTAGTCTTGTCTGTCTAGTCTTGTCTGTCTAGTCTTGTCTGTCTAGTCTTGTCTGTCTAGTCTTGTCTGTCTAGTCTTGTCTGTCTAGTCTTGTCTGTCTAGTCTTGTCTGTCTAGTCTTGTCTGTCTAGTCTTGTCTGTCTAGTCTTGTCTGTCTAGTCTTGTCTGTCTAGTCTTGTCTGTCTAGTCTTGTCTGTCTAGTCTTGTCTGTCTAGTCTTGTCTGTCTAGTCTTGTCTGTCTAGTCTTGTCTGTCTAGTCTTGTCTGTCTAGTCTGTCTAGTCTTGTCTGTCTAGTCTTGTCTGTCTAGTCTTGTCTGTCTAGTCTTGTCTGTCTAGTCTTGTGTGTCTAGTCTTGTCTGTCTAGTCTTGTCTGTCTAGTCTTGTCAGTCTAGTCTTGTCTGTCTAGTCTTGACTGTCTAGTCTTGTCTGTCTAGTCTTGTCTGTCTAGTCTTGTCTGTCTAGTCTTGTCTGTCTAGTCTTGTCTGTCTAGTCTTGTCTGTCTAGTCTTGTCTGTCTAGTCTTGTCTGTCTAGTCTTGTCTGTCTAGTCTTGTCTGTCTAGTCTTGTCTGTCTAGTCTTGTCTGTCTAGTCTTGTCTGTCTAGTCTTGTCTGTCTAGTCTTGTCTGTCTAGTCTTGTCTGTCTAGTCTTGTCTGTCTAGTCTTGTCTGTCTAGTCTTGTCTGTCTAGTCTTGTCTGTCTAGTCTTGTCTGTCTAGTCTTGTCTGTCTAGTCTTGTCTGTCTAGTCTTGTATGTCTAGTCTTGTCTGTCTAGTCTTGTCTGTCTAGTCTTGTCTGTCTAGTCTTGTATGTCTAGTCTTGTCTGTCTAGTCTTGTCTGTCTAGTCTTGTCTGTCTAGTCTTGTCTGTCTAGTCTTGTCTGTCTAGTCTTGTCTGTCTAGTCTTGTCTGTCTAGTCTTGTCTGTCTAGTCTTGTCCGTCTAGTCTTGTCCGTCTAGTCTTCTCTGTCTAGTCTTGTCTGTCTAGTCTTGTCTGTCTAGTCTTGTCTTTCTCGTCTTGTCTGTCTGGTCTTGTCTGTCTAGTCTTGTCTGTCTAGTCTTGTCTGTCTAGTCTTTTCTGTCTAGTCTTGTCTGTCTAGTCTTGTCTGTCTAGTCTTGTCTGTCTAGTCTTGTCTGTCTAGTCTTGTCTGTCTAGTCTTGTCTGTCTAGTCTTGTCTGTCTAGTCTTGTCTGTCTAGTCTTGTCTGTCTAGTCTTGTCTGTCTAGTCTTGTCTGTCTAGTCTTGTCTGTCTAGTCTTGTCTGTCTAGTCTTGTCTGTCTAGTCTTGTCTGTCTAGTCTTGTCTGTCTAGTCTTGTCTGTCTAGTCTTGTCTGTCTAGTCTTGTCTGTCTAGTCTTGTCTGTCTAGTCTTGTCTGTCTAGTCTTGTCTGTCTAGTCTTGTCTGTCTAGTCTTGTCTGTCTAGTCTTGTCTGTCTAGTCTTGTCTGTCTAGTCTTGTCTGTCTAGTCTTGTCTGTCTAGTCTTGTCTGTCTAGTCTTGTCTGTCTAGTCTTGTCTGTCTAGTCTTGTCTGTCTAGTCTTGTCTGTCTAGTCTTGTCTGTCTAGTCTTGTCTGTCTAGTCTTGTCTGTCTAGTCTTGTCTGTCTAGTCTTGTCTGTCTAGTCTTGTCTGTCTAGTCTTGTCTGTCTAGTCTTGTCTGTCTAGTCTTGTCTGTCTAGTCTTGTCTGTCTAGTCTTGTCTGTCTAGTCTTGTCTGTCTAGTCTTGTCTGTCTAGTCTTGTCTGTCTAGTCTTGTCTGTCTAGTCTTGTCTGTCTAGTCTTGTCTGTCTAGTCTTGTCTGTCTAGTCTTGTCTGTCTAGTCTAGTCTGTCTAGTCTTTTCTGTCTAGTCTTGTCTGTCTAGTCTTGTCTGTCTAGTCTTGTCTGTCTAGTCTTGTCTGTCTAGTCTTGTCTGTCTAGTCTTGTCTGTCTAGTCTTGTCTGTCTAGTCTTGTCTGTCTAGTCTTGTCTGTCTAGTCTTGTCTGTCTAGTCTTGTCTGTCTAGTCTTGTCTGTCTAGTCTTGTCTGTCTAGTCTTGTCTGTCTAGTCTTGTCTGTCTAGTCTTGTCTGTCTAGTCTTGTCTGTCTAGGTCTTGTCTGTCTAGTCTTGTCTGTCTAGTCTTGTCTGTCTAGTCTTGTCTGTCTAGTCTTGTCTGTCTAGTCTTGTCTGTCTAGTCTTGTCTGTCTAGTCTTGTCTGTCTAGTCTTTCTGTCTAGTCTTGTCTGTCTAGTCTTGTCTGTCTAGTCTTGTCTGTCTAGTCTTGTCTGTCTAGTCTTGTCTGTCTAGTCTTGTCTGTCTAGTCTTGTCTGTCTAGTCTTGTCTGTCTAGTCTTGTCTGTCTAGTCTTGTCTGTCTAGTCTTGTCTGTCTAGTCTTGTCTGTCTAGTCTTGTCTGTCTAGTCTTGTCTGTCTAGTCTTGTCTGTCTAGTCTTGTCTGTCTAGTCTTGTCTGTCTAGTCTTGTCTGTCTAGTCTTGTCTGTCTAGTCTTGTCTGTCTAGTCTAGTCTTGTCTGTCTAGTCTTGTCTGTCTAGTCTAGTCTTGTCTGTCTAGTCTTGTCTGTCTAGTCTTGTCTGTCTAGTCTTGTCTGTCTAGTCTTGTCTGTCTAGTCTTGTCTGTCTAGTCTTGTCTGTCTAGTCTTGTCTGTCTAGTCTTGTCTGTCTAGTCTTGTCTGTCTAGTCTTGTCTGTCTAGTCTTGTCTGTCTAGTCTTGTCTGTCTAGTCTTGTCTGTCTAGTCTTGTCTGTCTAGTCTTGTCTGTCTAGTCTTGTCTGTCTAGTCTTGTCTGTCTAGTCTTGTCTGTCTAGTCTTGTCTGTCTAGTCTTGTCTGTCTAGTCTTGTCTGTCTAGTCTTGTCTGTCTAGTCTTGTCTGTCTAGTCTTGTCTGTCTAGTCTTGTCTGTCTAGTCTTGTCTGTCTAGTCTTGTCTGTCTAGTCTTGTCTGTCTAGTCTTGTCTGTCTAGTCTTGTCTGTCTAGTCTTGTCTGTCTAGTCTTGTCTGTCTAGTCTTGTCTGTCTAGTCTTGTCTGTCTAGTCTTGTCTGTCTAGTCTTGTCTGTCTAGTCTTGTCTGTCTAGTCTTGTCTGTCTAGTCTTGTCTGTCTAGTCTTGTCTGTCTAGTCTTGTCTGTCTAGTCTTGTCTGTCTAATCTTGTCTGTCTAGTCTTGTCTTTTTTTTTTTTTTTTTTTTTTTTTTTTTTTTTTTTTCAGAGAGGAGGGGGAATGCATTGTTGCACACCGGATATTCAAACCCGTGTAGTGTGGGGCTCTCTGATCGAGTTCTTCGTGACCAGCATACCCACTAAACCCCCTCCTCTGTCTCTACACTACACTCCACCCGGAACTGCGTGAGCATTACTTCAGGTGGGTGGTGTTTGTACCAATTGTTTCCTTACTGTTATTTTTATTGTCCCTTACTCGTTTCGATATCGTCTTTCGTCTTCTGTCGTATTAGTTATGCAGTCGTGTGATAAACCATTTTTCGGTCTTTTCGTCACATATCTAGTCGTCCATGTTAGCTTCTTTGTGTTTCGTGTGATATTATAATCGCCTTCCATTCTCTCTCCATTTGTTCTTTTCCCAACATGATTTCGGTTATGTAAGCTTGTACTGCATCCCAGTTATGCTCACTCTCTAACATAACTTCCATGATGTTCTGTTCTTCTAGTTTTGTACCGCCTAGTGTCTCCGCGAGTCGAGTTCTTTCGTTCTCTGATTCTGTACACATGAAGATAGTGTGTTGTGCGTCGTCTGGGATATGACCGCAATAAAAACACTCCGCCGTGTCTCTTTTTTTAAACCGTTCTAGGTATGCGTTGAAGCATCCATGACCAGTGAGTGCTTGTGTAAGATGGTAACTCATATGTCCGTGTGACCTTTCATACCATGCTGTTACATTAGGGATAAGTCTGTATGTCCACCTGCCACTAGTGTCGTTATCCCATCTTGTCTGCCATCGGTCCATGAGTCTCTTACGTGCTCTCTCCTTAGCGGCTGCTCTTTCGTGTTTTACTTCTTTTTTCGCCCTGTGTTGTTGCAGGTCTTCGTAGACTTCTTGTTTCTCGCGAATCAGTAAGTCTATTGGGGGTGTGCTTGCAAGTACCAGCGCCGCGGCCTCCGAAACCGTGTCTAGTCTTGTCTGTCTAGTCTTGTCTGTCTAGTCTTGTCTGTCTAGTCTTGTCTGTCTAGTCTTGTCTGTCTAGTCTTGTCTGTCTAGTCTTGTCTGTCTAGTCTTGTCTGTCTAGTCTTGTCTGTCTAGTCTTGTCTGTCTAGTCTTGTCTGTCTAGTCTTGTCTGTCTAGTCTTGTCTGTCTAGTCTTGTCTGTCTAGTCTTGTCTGTCTAGTCTTGTCTGTCTAGTCTTGTCTGTCTAGTCTTGTCTGTCTAGTCTTGTCTGTCTAGTCTTGTCTGTCTAGTCTTGTCTGTCTAGTCTTGTCTGTCTAGTCTTGTCTGTCTAGTCTTGTCTGTCTAGTCTTGTCTGTCTAGTCTTGTCTGTCTAGTCTTGTCTGTCTAGTCTTGTCTGTCTAGTCTTGTCTGTCTAGTCTTGTCTGTCTAGTCTTGTCTGTCTAGTCTTGTCTGTCTAGTCTTGTCTGTCTAGTCTTGTCCGTCTAGTCTTGTCTGTCTAGTCTTGTCTGTCTAGTCTTGTCTGTCTAGTCTTGTCTGTCTAGTCTTGTCTGTCTAGTCTTGTCTGTCTAGTCTTGTCTGTCTAGTCTTGTCTGTCTAGTCTTGTCTGTCTAGTCTTGTCTGTCTAGTCTTGTCTGTCTAGTCTTGTCTGTCTAGTCTTGTCTGTCTAGTCTTGTCTGTCTAGTCTTGTCTGTCTAGTCTTGTCTGTCTAGTCTTGTCTGTCTAGTCTTGTCTGTCTAGTCTTGTCTGTCTAGTCTTGTCTGTCTAGTCTTGTCTGTCTAGTCTTGTCTGTCTAGTCTTGTCTGTCTAGTCTTGTCTGTCTAGTCTTGTCTGTCTAGTCTTGTCTGTCTAGTCTTGTCTGTCTAGTCTTGTCTGTCTAGTCTTGTCTGTCTATAACATCGCGCACGACGTGAAGGAACTGGCCGAAGCACTGATTCCGTCCATTATGATTTCCCTAAGAAGAATAATCCAAGAAGAAATGAACAAAACAAAAGCATCCACAACAACTGTAGCCGATAGCTTAATGGAAAGTCCAATAGACGTAAACAAAGGAACAGCGGCAAATGAAAAACGAACTTCCACTACCGCAATTTCCTCAGTGGACATACTGTTCCAACAGGCGACAAACACAGCACATGTAAACAGGGAAATCTTCAAACCCCCTGCACCAATAGAGGAGCCAGATAAGCGAAAACGAGGAGGCCCACCTGCCAGAACATCATCAATTTCTGATGACATGTCAGAATCAGAACCGGACCCTAAGAAAGTTTGGGAAAAAACGAATGCAAAAGGATGGGAGAAGGGGAGACTTCGAAATCATGGAACCATAGTGTCAAAGGATCAAACCAAAAATTCTTAACTAATCTCACAATTTACATTTATATACATTTATATCCACACATTTTACATACTTATTTAAAACACAACACTTATTACTTCTATACTTGTCTATATACAGATTTACAGTAAATCACTTATTCACATTCATATTAACACATTCATTAACCGACAATGGCATCAAAAACAACTGAAAACAAACCCAAGAAATATCGGATAAGATGTTTACAAATAAACCTTGGTAAGTCAAAAGCGGCAACAGGCGCCTTGGTAGAAAAAATATCCAGAGACAAAATCCAAATTATTTTCTTACAAGAACCGCACGTCTTCCGTGGAAAGCTCCTTGGTTTCCCAAACCACTATAAAGTCATATATCAAAAAGACACGGGCGAACACACAACAAAATCTGCCATCATTATTACGGACCCCTGCATAAGTGTGCTTTTTATCTCGGAGATCAGCGACAATCTTCTTACAGCTATCCAGGTGATTTGTGGGAATATTGAGTTTTACGCAATATCCCAATATTTACCACCACAGGGTAGACCAGTGGAAAGCGACACATTCGAGATCCACCTAGAAGCAATGCAAAAAGCAATTAAGCACCTTAGTCCCAGAGGTGACATTCTCATTGCAGGAGATATGAATGCGAAATCGCATTCCTGGGGAAGCTCAACAGAAGATAAACGAGGTAGGCAACTAGAAAACATGTTTAATGAGTGCCACCTACTTATATTAAATAGTGGCTCAGAGCCTACTTTCGTTGGTCATAATGGCATGAGCTTAATCGATGTTACCCTTGCCAGTAGCAAGCTAAGCGATCTGATATTAAACTGGCATCTACCCGAAGATGACAGCCTATCTGACCATAGATACATAAGTTGGTCAATAGGCCTCGAGTCAGAAACGCACGAACATCTTAGGGGCTTCTGCACAAAATACGCAAATTGGAAAACATTTGAGGAAATAATAATAAGACTAGTAAATTCTATCATACCCAAAATTGACGATTGTAAATCAACAAATGAAATATCGGATTTCGCAAAGGCATTAAATCACGCAATCTTTAATGCCGCTCAAGATGCAATTCCTGGTCGAAAATCTTTCCAGAATTCAGTTCCATGGTGGTCAAAAGAACTGACAGCCCTCAGGAAAGAAAATAACCATCTAAGACGCAAATATCAGCATAGTACAGGAGCTATCAGAGAAACTAGATATGCGGCCTACAGAAACAAACACCAGGAGTACAAGCGAGCTATCACAGACACCAAGAAACGAAAATGGCAGGAATTCTGCACACGCTCCTCGCGTAGCAATCCATGGGGAGCAGTGTATAGAGTTATAAGAGGAAAGAACTCAAATTCAAAATTCCTAAACACCCTGAAAAACATCCCAACAAATTTGGAGGATACAACACGAGAGCTTCTTAATGCATTTTTCCCGGAAGACGACGGCGACGACACAGAAAAACAGGCTTTATTAAGACAAGAAGTATTAACAGAAAAAGGAGGACCAGAAGACAGAGATTTTACGGTACAGGAAATAGAACGAGTAATTAAATTAATGAATCCCAAGAAGGCACCTGGGGCAGACGGCATTACGTCTGACATAATAAATGCAGCATTCAACATCATACCGTCCACTTTTCTGAGCCTTTACAACAAGTGCCTTAACATAGGAGTATTTCCAAGCTGCTGGAAAGAACAGTTAGTAAAGATAGTTCCGAAACCAAATAAACCAGGAAACTCGATTAAGGATTTTAGACCTATTAGTCTACTCCCAGTAGCTGGAAAAATCCTAGATTCTCTACTTATCTCCAGAATTGAATACCACATACAAACCAACGATCTCCTCCACCAAAACCAATATGGTTTCCGGAAGGGCGTGAGCACAGTAGACGCTATAAATAGAGTCAAAAGCTTCATTAAGGAATGCAGGTCCAATAGGGTGTACTGCGCCATAGTCGCACTTGACATAACTGGGGCATTTGACAATGCCTGGTGGCCTCTAATAATACACAAGTTGATCAACAACAGATGCCCCAACAACCTAATCAACCTAGTACGAGACTATTTCCATGAGCGTAGTGCCATAATATCGGAACCAGGTATTTCAGTCCGGAAGTCCGTTCAAAAAGGCTGCCCTCAGGGATCCATATCAGGTCCCACATATTGGAAAATATTGTACAACACGATCTTCGACATAAAGCTGCCTGAAAGAACCAGCATAATCGCATATGCTGACGATACGATGTTAATGGTATCAAGCAACACAAAATTTGGACTGAAGGAAAAGACAGACCGGGCCTTGGATGCATTGCGATTATGGGCACTCGACTGCAAGCTAAATTTTAACGCCTCGAAGACGGAGGCATTGTTTTTTGGCAAATCACCTAATCAAAGACGACCACAATTTAGCCTTGGAGGAATCACACTTAAATGCCAGGAGAACATAAAATATTTAGGGGTCATCATTGACAGAAATCTCAACTTCAAAGAACACATAAAACAAGCATGCATTACAACAAAGCAGCGCTGCTCAAAACTATGGCTCGTATCCAGGAAGGAATGGGGTCTGGGGAGAGCAAATATATCACTAATTTATCGTGGCGCTATAGAACCAGGACTGCTATACGGTGCTTCAGTATGGTACAGTGCATGTGGGATTAGGGAAAAACAAAAACTCCTAGGAGTACAGAGGAAATGCACTATAATTGCAGCGAGAGCTTACCGCACTGTTTCAACAGAAGCTGCGTGCATTATCTCCGGGTTTCTTCCGGTTGACCTTAGACTAAAAGAGATTGCTTTATACGGATCCAAGCAATCCATGGATGAGGACACAATAAGAGAACTCACCGGAATTAACGCGTCTCCGAACACGATAGAAAGAAAAATCAACATGTCTCTAATTAAACATCCAGCTGACATAACACTAATAAATTACTGCTTTACACATAGCAACACCTATAGTATCACTATATATACAGATGGTTCTAAATCAGAATCGGGCGTAGGGGCTGCATTTGTTTTGTATGTTAAAGAAGTTGAGATTCACAATGAGACTATGAGGCTTGAAAAATATTGCTCCATATTTCAGGCAGAACTCTTGGCAATTAACAGGGCACTAAGACACATTCTATCGAACAACAGATCAATCCCAGAATGTTCCATCCTCTCGGATAGCAGAGCCGCTCTCGAAGCCTTAAAACATATGACCTCGCCAACCGAACTGCTTCTGGATACATGGCAGTTAATACAGGAAGTCCGAAAAACAGTGAAGCTCCAGCTGCACTGGATAAAGGCTCATGTGGGTCACGCAGGAAATGAAAGAGCGGACTCCCTAGCAAGACAGGCCTCTGGAACGGAGAAAGCAAACGAGGAAGTCGAACTTATACCAATTACATTTAAAACAATTCCAGGACAGGCTATAAAAAACGGCATATCAGCAAAAATCAAGAGAGAATGGCAAGAGCGATGGAATAATGCCACAACCGGTCTGTGGACCAAAAAATTCATACCAAATATAGAGGCATGGATTAACATAGACATAAGACCTACACATCACATGGTCCAGCTGATAACTGGCCACGGAAATTTTAAAGCCTATTTATACAGATTTGGTAAAAGACAATCTCCGCTTTGTGCATGCGGTGAGGAGGAAACCGCCGCCCATGTTCTCTTTAGATGTCCGCTCACGGAGAACTGGCGAGAACAATCAGCAGCCAGTATGGCTAAGGCAGGATGCCACTGGCCACGGACCGAAGAGGACTTGACTACAATCGTGAAAAATAACAAATGGTGGATGACCTTCAATAGAAACTGTAAAAAATTAAAAAAACTGGACCACGATCTAACCACTTAGACTAAATTCTGACATTCAATTTCTCCCGCTTATAGTATTTGTACAACTTTTATGTAATATTCTAACGTATAGTGTAAATATGTAACAGTAATGCAGTATAGTGTAATATGTAACAATATGTTGTGATAATACGATGTAATAATACCCATGTAACTAGCTATGAAACCAGCATAATGTCTAACCAGATGGAGTGCTGGTCACATAAGCAAAACATTTCTTATGTGAATAAACAAATAAGATGTCTAGTCTTGTCTGTCTAGTCTTGTCTGTCTAGTCTTGTCTGTCTAGTCTTGTCTGTCTAGTCTTGTCTGTCTAGTCTTCTCTGTCTAGTCTTGTCTGTCTAGTTTTGTCTGTCTAGTCTTGTCTGTCTAGTCTTGTCTGTCTAGTCTTGTCTGTCTAGTCTTGTCTGTCTAGTCTTGTCTGTCTAGTCTTGTCTGTCTAGTCTTGTCTGTCTAGTCTTGTCTGTCTAGTCTTGTCTGTCTAGTCTTGTCTGTCTAGTCTTGTCTGTCTAGTCTTGTCTGTCTAGTCTTGTCTGTCTAGTCTTGTCTGTCTAGTCTTGTCTGTCTAGTCTTGTCTGTCTAGTCTTGTCTGTCTAGTCTTGTCTGTGTAGTCTTGTCTGTCTAGTCTTGTCTGTCTAGTCTTGTCTGTCTAGTCTTGTCTGTCTAGTCTTGTCTGTCTAGTCTTGTCTGTCTAGTCTTGTCTGTCTAGTCTTGTCTGTCTAGTCTTGTCTGTCTAGTCTTGTCTGTCTAGTCTTGTCTGTCTAGTCTTGTCTGTCTAGTCTTGTCTGTCTAGTCTTGTCTGTCTATTCTTGTCTGTCTAGTCTTGTCTGTCTAGTCTTGTCTGTCTAGTCTTGTCTGTCTAGTCTTGTCTGTCTAGTCTTGTCTGTCTAGTCTTGTCTGTCTAGTCTTGTCTGTCTAGTCTTGTCTGTCTAGTCTTGTCTGTCTAGTCTTGTCTGTCTAGTCTTGTCTGTCTAGTCTTGTCTGTCTAGTCTTGTCTGTCTAGTCTTGTCTGTCTAGTCTTGTCTGTCTAGTCTTGTCTGTCTAATCTTGTCGGTCTAGTCTTGTCTGTCTAGTCTTGTCTGTCTAGTCTTGTCTGTCTAGTCTTGTCTGTCTAGTCTTGTCTGTCTAGTCTTGTCTGTCTAGTCTTGTCTGTCTAGTCTTGTCTGTCTAGTCTTTTCTGTCTAGTCTTGTCTGTCTCGTCTTGTCTGTCTCGTCTTGTCTGTCTGGTCTTGTCTGTCTAGTCTTGTCTGTCGAGTCTTGTCTGTCGAGTCTTGTCTGTCTAGTCTTGTCTGTCTAGTCTTGTCTGTCTAGTCTTGTCTGTCTAGCCTTGTCTGTCTAGTCTTGTCTGTCTAGTCTTGTCTGTCTACTCTTGTCTGTCTAGTTTTGTCTGTCTAGTCTAGTCCGTCTAATATTGTCGAGATTTGTCGATAGACTTGTCGATAGTATTGAGATTTTTGTATCAGCTTTTAGTTAGCAAAGTGCATGAGATATCTCGAAAATGTATTATAAAACGTTGTGCTTTGTGAACTGTTCAAGTTAGAATCTTCAATTTATAGTTAGTGGATAAGAATTTGTTGAGAAATTAGACCCCGCTAGGGTCTAGAAATTAGACCAGCAATGGTTTGAAACGAATAACTAGATTAAGTCTAGACGATTTGAGATTTAGTTCGATTATTGAGGGAAATCGTGCCGTTACGGTTATCGTTTTGCATCCAGGCATTTAGATTTAGAAAATCAATTAAGAAGCGATTTCCATTGTGTTTCGCGGAGTGAATTGATTAGACAGAACCGAAATCGATTTGGTAATAATGGGTTTGTTGGAGATGGAATAAGAGACGGAGTAGTGTTAGATATGCAAGGTGCTACCAGTTTTTGGAATGGTTTTTGAAATAATGAGTTGAAAAAATGTGAATCTGTGTTAACAGTACTCGTGTAGTATTACTATTATTAGAGCGAAATGTTTATGGAGAGCCGGAGGGTGTCCTTTGGAAGTTAATTGCGTTCGCACCGATGTAACTGCACAAATCGACTTTTCCATTTTTGTGATTGAAATCGAAAATAGTTAGCTGCGAGAAGCGAACAATCAAAAGAGGAGTATGGAAACGCGCTGGGAGTCGGACAGACAGTACCGCCGCACCGTCGCACCTGTGATCACACCCGCGTTTCGCCGACGCCGCGGCGTCCACTATTCCGCTGGCCGACCGCTTTCGACTTTAATACTGGTTGTTGTTCTGATAAAAAGCCTTGTTCACTTCCGCTGACTGAGTTCGCCGCAACGCGGGGGAGTCGACAACTCGTCAGCTTCGTCACAAACGTGCCACTCACATTTATCTGTCTTTTATTAAACAAAAAAACTTTTCCCACTCCTAATCTACCAAATTACCATTTCTACCTCAAAAACGTTTCATTAAAATCAATTTATAATGGCGCAGGACCTCGAGGTCGCTAGCCCCTTATTAACAATAAGTTTCATTATTATTACTCAATTTGTTAAACTAGAAACTATATTGAATGTTATCAAGCATCTAGATATGGGGTCGGCAGACTTTCAAGTCACTACATACATGTTTTCGTATCGCCATTTTTCTAGGTAGATATGTTTTTCTAGCTAGATATCTAGATATTATAGCTAGATAGCTAGATATGTAACTATATGATAGATAGATATATACATCTTGCTAGATAGATAGATCTAGCTAGATAGATTGATAGATCTATCTAGATAGATAGATAGATCTAGCTAGATAGCTAGATTTTCTATCTAGATATATAGCTAGATGATAGATAGATAGATCTGTCTCGATAGATAAATCTAGCTAGATAGGTAGATCTAGCTAGATAGCTAGATTTTCTATCTAGATATATAGCTAGATGATAGATAGATAGATCTGTCTCGATAGATAAATCTAGCCAGATAGATAAATAGATAGATTTAGCTAGATAGATAGATCTAGTTAGATAGATAGACAGATTTCGGTAGTGACTTGTACTACGACCTTTATAGATTTAGTCTTTCTACCTTCTTTCCTACCTTTATAGATCTAATTCGTCCGTCTTCCTCCAATCGTTGGTATACTTACCCATTTTGAGCGCCTCTTCCAGTCCTGATTCCTTTAGGAATTTCAGGATTTGGGAATCAAGGATTGACTCCTCTCCGTTTAAGCAGTGGGCACCAAGGTACATTTGTCTCTTGTGGATCAATGTTCCGTAATTCTTGAGAAGATCTATGTGGCTAGGGGACTATCTATCTATCGAGGCTGTTCCGGTCTCTATTCCGAATTATTTTACCTTTGCCTACTCCTTCCTTGATGAACCTTACAATAACCGATTTGGTGGTCCCTCCAAGACAAGGTGCAAGGTGCAGATATATGCCAGTCTTTGAATCTTCTCAAGCTGCTTCTTCTTGGGTCTATTTTCCCACGCAATTGCCCCGTAAGCGATTGCAGGTCTCACTATCATGCTGTATATCAAAACAACAAAAACAAGGTTGAGGTTGAATATTTCCAAATGGACAGAGTCGGGATCACAGGATAACAAGATTATTTATAGGAAATTTAATTCTCTACAATTTTTGTTTGAACGAATTCTCAAAATATCGCTTAATTTTCGATTTATTTTCGAATTTTTTGACAAGGAACATGTAAAACAAAACAAAAATTTGACTATGTTTAAGTTTGAGTATTACTAAATTTACGGACTGAAAATCATTAAATGACTAGACTTCTTATAGGAAATTTAATTCTGTACAAGTTTTATTTGAAACATTTTTCAAAAAATCGCTTCGCTTCCGAGTTATTTGTGATTATTTAGGACAAAACAAAATTTGGTTCAAAAATAATGTTTTGACATTGTTCAAGGTTGATTATTGCCAACTTGGTAGACATAACATCACCAAATGCTAAGATTTCTTCTAGAAAATTAAATTTTCTACAAGTTTTTTTCGAAACATTTTTCCAGATTTCGTTTAGTTTTCGAGTTATTTGCGAATCTTTGAGACAAGAAAATGTTAAATTAAAACAAAATTTGACATGGTTTCAAAGTTGATTATTACCAACTGGACACACCCAAAATCACTAAATAACAAGGTTTCTTATACGAAATTAAATTCTCTACAAGTTGTGATTGAAATATTTTTTTAAATATCGCTTAGTTTCAGAGTTATTTGCGAATAATTAGAACAAGAAAAAAAATTAGTTTACTTTTCGAATCTTTGAGAGAGAAAAAAAAATGTTAAAAAAACAAAATATCACATGGTTTCAAAGTTGATTATTACCACCTGAACAGGCCCAAAATCACCAAATAACAAGGTTTCTTATAGGAGATTTAATTCTCTAAAAGTTTTATTCGAAACATTTTTCAAAATTTCGCCCAAATTCCGAAATATGTTAACATTTCTGAGACAAGAAATGTAAAACAATTTTTGTTATTTAACATTTTAATGGCCGCTCACACGACATATGTGTGATACTCGGAACAAAATTTAGTGTCCCATCACACAACATGTGTGTGATACTGCCCGAGATACTTATTCAATTATTTCATGAATTTATATAAAGTATTTTATTTATTAATCATCCCATCATCCTCAACCTAATCACCATCATCACCAATTTTCTCCTCACCATCACCATCACCTTTATCTTAATCATGATCATAACATCATCAGTGAATTTTTTTAAATTATTTTGTTAAATTATCTCATGATGAGATGCATCAACCTCATCACCACGATTTTCAACGTCACCTTTATCACCACCAGAATTATGATTATGATCATCTTCATCAATAAATTATCTTGAATTATCTTGTTAAAATATTTCAAGAATCATCAACCTCATCATCATATCCTCATCCCCATTTTCAACGTCACCTTCATCACCACCACCACCTGAATCATGATCATTAACGAACTATTTTGTTAAATTATTTCGAGAATCATCAACCTTAACATCATCATATCCTCATCACCATTTTCAACGTGACGTTCATTTCCATCACCACCAGAATCATGATCATGGTCATCATCACCAATGAATTACTTTGATTTATTTTGTTAAATTATTTTGAGATTCTTCAACCTGATCATCATATCCTGATCACCATTTTCAACGTCACGTTCATTACCACCACCACCAGAATCATGATCATGATTATTATCATCAATAATTTTTATTTATTTTGTTAAATTATTTCGAGAATCATCAACCTTATCATCATTATATCCCCAGCAATATTTTCAACGTCACGTTCATTACCACCACCACCAGAATCATGATCATCATCATCAATGAATTATTTGGATTTATTTTGTTAAATTATTTCGAGAATCATCAACCTGATCACCATCACATTCTTATCACCATTTTCAACGTCACGATCATTTCCATCACCACCAGAATCATAATCACATCATCAATGAATTATTTGGATTTATTTTTTTTAATTATTTCGAGAATCATCAACCTGATCACCATCATATTCTTATCACCATTTTCATCGTCACGTTCATTACCACCACCACCAGAATCATAATCACATCATCAATGAATTATTTGGATTTATTTTTTTAAATTATTTCGAGAATCATCAACCTGATCACCATCACATTCTTATCACCATTTTCTACGTCACGATCTTTTCCATCACCACCAGAATCATGATCATAATCATCATCCATCATCAATGCATTATTTTGATTTATTTTGTTAAATTATTTCGAGAATCATCAGCCTTATCATCATTATATCCCCAGCAATATTTTCAACGTCACGTTCATTACCACCACCACCAGAATCATGATCATGATTATTATCATCAATAATTTTTATTTATTTTGTTAAATTATTTCGAGAATCATCAACCTGATTATAATCATATCCTCATCACCATTTTCAACGTCACGTTCATTACCACCACCACCAGAATCATACTCACATCTTCAATGAATTATTTGGATTTATTTTTTTAAATTATTTCGAGAATCATCAACCTGATCATCATAATATCCTCATCACCATTTTCAACGTCACGCTCATTACCACCACCACCAGATTCATGAACAAGATCATCATCATCAATGAATTATTTTGATTTATTTTGTTAAATTATTTCGAGAGTCATCAACCTGATCATCATATCATCTTCATCACCATTTTCAACGTCACGTTCATTACCACCACCATCAGAATCATGAACAAGATCATCATCATCAATGAATTATTTTGATTTAGTTTGTTAAATTAGTTCAAGAATCGTCAACTTTATCATCATTATATCATCGTCACCATTTTCGACTTCAGCTTCATCATCGCCACCACTACCACCAGAATCATGCTCATGATCATCATCACCAAGGAATTATTTTGATTTATTTTCTTAAATTATTTTGAGAATCATCAACCTGACCATCGTTATATCATCATCACCATTTTCGACTTCACCTTCATCATCACCACCACTACCACCAGAATCATGCTCATGATCATCATCACCAAGGAATTATTTTGTAAAATTATTTCGAAAATCCATCAAACTCATCATCATATAGTCATCACCATTATCAAAGTCACCTTCACCCCATCATTATATTCATGATTATGATCATCATAATCATCATCGATTAATTATTTTGTTAAATTATTTCGCGAATTTAAATAAAATTGTTTTTGCTTAGCTCTTTAAAAATATTGCCGACCGTGGCGAAGATTAGCTGCTGATACTAGGCGTCTATTAAAGTGTTAATTTAATTCTCAGTTTCTTCTCCTAAAAGTCCTAGTTCTAAGTCTTAGTTTAGTCCAGCGGCTCGCGAGCCAATTGCGGCTCATGAATAGACATTTGCGTCTCTTCGTCAAACATGACGCTGTCCATCGCTCTTCGTTCATGAGTTTTATCGATTTCTTAGACGTATTCATAACTTTTGATTGAATAAAAATGTAAACCAAAGGACGGATTTTGATGAAACTTGGTATCATTTGATATTCTTACGAGATCTAAAAAATTTCCAAATTTTTAAATTGTAGCTTTGTAAATACGGCTTTCGTGAATTTCTGAAATTTGTAAATTCTTGAGCGCTTTTTGCAATTAAGGGCAAACCAATCCACCGATTTTGATGAAACTTGGTATGATTTGATATTCGAATGAGATCTCACAAATTCCCTAATTTCAAAATTGTAGCTTGGTAAATACAGCTTTCGTGAATGCTTAATATGTAAATTATTGTCCGCCTTTTGCAATTACGGGCAAACCAATAGACGGATTTTGTAAAACTTGGTGGAATTTTATATTACTACATCTCACAAGCTACCAAATTTAAAAATTGTAGATTTGTAAATACGGCTTTGATGAATTTTTGAGATTTGTAAATTATTGTGCGCCTTTTGCAATTACGGGCAAAACTATTTAAAAACTATTATAAAACGGATTATTTTAAAGCTTACTACGGTTTGATATTCTTGCGAGATCTCAAAAATTCCCAAATTTCAAAATTGTAGCTTTGTAAATACAGCTTTCGTGAATTTTGGAAATCTGTAAATTGTTGTGCGCCTTTTGCAATTATTGGCAAATCAATTGGCGGATTTCGTTAAAGCTTGATACGATGTGATATCCTTACGAGATCTCAAAAGTTACCAAATTTCAAAATTGTAGCTTTGTAAATTCCGCTTTGGTGAATTTTGTAAATTTGTAAATTATTGTACGCCTTTTGCAATTACGGGCAAGCCAATTGACGGATTATATTAAAGCTGGCTACGGTTTGATATTCTTGCGAGATCTCACAAATTCCCAAATTTCAAAATAGTAGCTTTGTAAATATGGCTTTCGTGAATTTTTGAAATCTGTAAATTGTTGTGTGCCTTTTGCAATTATTGGCAAATCAATCGACCGATTTCGCTTGGTACAATGTGAAACAATGTGGTACAATCCTTACGAGATCTTAAAAGTTACCAAATTTAAAAATTGTAGCTTTGTAAATACGCCTTTGGTGAATTTTGGAAATTGGAAAATTATTGTGCGCTTTGATTTTACGGACAAACCCAACGCTGGCTCTTGATGAAACTTGGTACGATTGTATATTCTTACGAGATCTCACACGTTGCCAAATTTTAAAATTGTAGCTTTGTAAATACGGTTTTCGTGAATTTTTGAAATTAGTAAATTATTGTGCGCCTTTTGCAATTACGGGCTAACCAATCTACAGATTTTGAGAAAGCTTGGTAGGACTTGATATTCTTATGAGATCTCACAAATTCCTTAACTACAAAATTGTAGCTTTGTAAATACAGCTTTCGTGAATTATTGAAATTTGTAAATTATTGTGCGCGTTTTGAAATTACAGACAAACCAATCGATGGATTTTGATAAAACGTGGTGTGATTTGATATTCTTACAAGATCTAACAAGTTTTAAAATTGTAGCTTTGTAAATACGGCTTTCGTGAATTTTTGAAACTCGTAAATTATTATGCGCCTTTTGCAATTGCGAATAAACTAATAGACGGATTTTGTTAAAACTTGGTGTGATGTGATATTCTTAAGAGATCTCACAAGCTACCGAATTTCGAAATTGTAGATTTGTAAATACGGCTTTGGTGAATTTTGGAAATTTGTAAATTATTGTGCGCCTTTTGAAATTACGGACAAACCAATCGATGGATTTTGATGAAACTTGGTATGATTTAATATTTTTGTGGGATCTCACAAATTTCAACATTTCAAAATTGTAGCTTTGTAAATACGGCTTTGGTGAATTTTTTAAATTTGTAAATTATTGTACGCCTTTCGCAATTACGGGCAAACCATTAGACGAATTTGCTGAAACTGTGTACGATTTAATATTCTTAAGAGATCTCACAAATTCCAGAATTGTAGCTTAGTAAATACGGCTTTCGTAAATATTTGAATTTGTAAATTATGGTGCGTCTTTTGCAATTACGTGCAAACCAAACGACGGCTTTTGATTAAACTTGGTACGATATGATATTCTTAGGAGATATCAAAAATCCCCAAATTTCGAAGCTTTGTAATTACGGCTTTGGTGATTTTTTTTTTAAATTTGCATATTGTGCGCATTTTGCAATTACGGACAAACTATTCAACGGATTTTGTTTAAACTGGGTGTGATGTGCTATTCTTACGAGTTCTCATAAGTTACCGAATTTCAAAATCGTTGCTTTGTAAATACGGCTTTGGTGATTTTTTGAATTTTGTAAATTTTTGTGCGCCTTTTGCAATTGTGGGCAAACCAATTAAAGGCTTTTGATCAAACTCGATAAGATTTTATATTATTACGAGATCTCACAAATTGTCAATATTTAAAATTGTAGCTTTTTAAATACGACTGGTGAATTTTGGAAATTTGTAAATTATTGTGCGCTTTTTGAAATTACGGACAAACCAATTGATGGATTTTGATGAAACTTTGTATGATTTGATATTCTTTTGACGTTTCAGAAATTCCCAAATTAATAAATTGTAGCTTTGTAAATACGACTTTCGTGTTTTTTTTTAATTTCTTAATTATTGTGCGCCTTTTGCAATTACGGGCAAACCAATCGACAGATTTTGTTAGAACTTGGTTTAATGTGTTAATGTTGCGCGATCTCATAAGGTACCAAATTTCAAAATTGTAGCTTTGTAAATACGACTTTGGTGAATGTTGGAAATTTGTAAATTATTGTGCTCTTTTTGAAATTACGTACAAACCAATTGATGAATTTTGATGAAACTTTGTATGATTTGATATTCTTTTGACGTCTCAGAAATTCCCAAATTAAAAAATTGTAGCTTTGTAATTACGACTTTCGTGATTTTTTGAAATTTCTTAATTATTGTGCGCCTTTTGCAATTACGGGCAAACCAATACACGGATTGTAAGGAAACTTGATCTTGTCTGATATTCTAACGAGATCTCACAATTTCCCAAAATTCAAAATTGTTGCTTTGTGAAAATGGCTTTCGTGAATTTTTAAAATTTGTAAATTATTTTGCGTCTTACGGTCACACCAAACGACGGATTTTGTTAAAACTTGATATGATGTGATATTCTTGCGAGTTCTCACAAGTTACCAAGTTTCAAAATTGTAGCTTTGTAAATACGGCTTTGGTAAATTTTGGAAATTTTGTGCGCCTTTTGAAATTACTGGTATGCTTTGATGGTAAACTGGTATGATTTGATATTCTTACGATATCTCACAAAATCCCAAATATTAAAATTGTAACGTGTAAATACGGCTTTCCTGAATTTTTGAAATTCGTAAAGTATTTTGCGCCCTTTGCAGTTGCGGTCAAGAAATTATAACGACGTATTTATTATTATTTTTATTTATTTATTTTTGTATTAATACTACATAGTCTACTTATACTACAGAAGCTAGATTAAATTAGCGATTAAATGATACATAATACATCTAAGTAGTATTAATACTTATGCAACAATCGACGTTGGAAAATTGGCCAGGGAGCTTACGTAACATCTTAGGTAATAACAGACGTAGGGCTTCACACGAGGACGATATTTTTCTTGTCTCGTCTCGTAAAAGCCAGACGAGAGCGAGACGAGATTTTTGAAACTTAGGTTTAGTTGACTGGTGAACAAGCCGACAATTAAAAAAAAAACGGATATAGTTTTAATACGCATTAATATTGACGTTGCATTGTTTGTTAACCGTTGTATTAAACCTCAGTACTCAGCACTTAAGTGCGAAGGCGCCGTACTGAGCGCCGCTCTGACGATTTCTTAGGTTTACGTTGACTGGTGTACAAGCCGATGGTTTAAAAAACAGACATAGTTGTAATACTAGAGAACGATATTTTTTCTCGTCTCCTCGCCTCGTAAAAGCCAGACGAGAGCGAAATTTTTGAAACTCTCGCCCTATCTGTCTCGTGTGAAGCCCTAAACAGACGTAAGCACACGTAAAAACTTACGTTAATTCTTTATATCTCCGAAAGTATAACAATATTTGAATGGGTTAATAATGTGCTTAAACTAAATTATTTATAAAATGAATTATTAGACAATAAAACTAACTGAGAACTAACTGAGATAGAGTATACTATAATCTATACTGGCGTTGTACGATGCCGAATATGGCCTATATCCCTGACTTAAACTGGCTGAGATAAACTATTTTATTTAAGTGTCTCGGAAAAACAACGATATTTTCGAAGATATTGGCACTGGTACGCTGGTCAACTTGGCTCGTCTCATGTGAACGTCTGCCGACTCCTGGTTTGGTTTAAACCTATTCTACTTTCCGTTTCATTTCGAGTGTAGTTTAAGCGACAGGTCGATTTAGTCTTATCTGGCCAATGCGGGATGTTAAAAAACATTTTAGATAATGTATGCGTCGGTTGGTAAATATTGCCGTGTGAATGTACATATAGACAAGTCGGTAAAACGTCGCATTTCATATATTTAGTCTTATCTACGAAGCCATGAATAAAACATGAATTGGTGGGGAATTTCAAGGGTTCACCGAATTATCTACCGAACTAACACTCATTTCAGTGAAATAAAAATAAAACTCGTAACGAAACTTCGATATATTTTATAGTTAATTGTCATTGTTTGTTAACTATCTAGTTAATAGATTAACAAGAAAACTGAGACAAATTCTCTAGTCAACTGTCAATGTTAAGTCTCTAGGTAATAAATTCAGAAGAAAATTGTCACAAATTCTCTAGTTAATAGTCAATATTAGTTAACTATCTAGTTAATGAGATCAGAAGGATACTCAGACAAATTCTCTGGTTAATAGTCAATATTGGTTAACTATCTAGTTAATACACTCAGAAGAAAACTGTGACAAATTCTCTAATTCATAGTCAATATTAGTTAACTATCTAGTTAATAAACTCAGAACAGAACTGATACATATTCTCTAGTTAATAGTCAATATTAGTTGGTCATCTTAGATGCCGGAGCCCAGTACGGCAAAGTAATAGACAGAAAGGTCAGGGAATTGCGCATAGAGAGTGAGATCCTTCCATTGGACATTCCGGCTTTTAATATCCGTGAAGCCGGATACAGACTCATCATAATTTCCGGAGGACCTAGCTTGGTTTTCGCCGAGGATGCTCCTAGATATGATGCTGATATCTTTCGGATAGGATTACCAGTTTTAAGAATTTGTTATGGGATGCAAATGATGAATAAAGAATTTGGTGGCACTGTGATTAGAAAAGAGAGCAGAGAAGACGGTCAATTTAACATAGACATTATTTCTAAATGTTTATTATTTAAGAGTTTAGATAAAATGCAGCAAGTATTGTTGACGCACGGAGATTCCATAGATAAAGTAGCGGATGGTTTTAAACCGATAGCGCAGAGTTCTTCGTTTTGTGCGGGAATCCACAACAAGAAACTTCGTTTATATGGGGTTCAGTTTCATCCCGAAGTCGACCTAACGTCAAACGGCAAACACATGCTCCGTAATTTCCTCTTCGGCGTAGTTGGTCTCACCGGAAACTACACGTTCCAAGGCCGCGAAGCCGAGTGTATTGAGTACATTAAAGAATCAGTTGGTACCAACAAAGTTCTAGTTTTGGTAAGCGGTGGCGTAGATAGCGCCAGCACAAAGCCCTAGAAACCGATCAAATCATCGCTATACAAACAGACAACGGTTTCATGCGCAAAAATGAAAGCATTCGATTCGCTCAATCCCTCCAAAACCTTTGTCTCACCATAAAAGTAATTATCGCTGCTAGAGCTTTCCGTGGCGGTACCACCGTGGTACCAATAGATCGCAACGAACCAAATTCCCGCACCCGCGTCACAAAACTCCTATCCCAAACCGCAGAACCCGAAGAAAAACGCAAAATCATCGGCGACATGTTCGTTAAAATCTCCAACGAATTTGTAGCTGAGATGAATTTAAAACCAGAAGAAGTCCTTCTAGCTCAAAGAACCCTCCGACCTGATCTCATCGAGTCCGCCTCCAAACTAGCCTCCACTAAAGCGGACGTTATTAAGACACATCATAGCGATTCAGAATTAATTAGAAAACTAAGAAACGAAGGCCGAGTTGTGGAGCCTTTAAAAGATTTCCATAAAGACGAAGTTAGAGCTTTGGGAAAAGAATTGGGATTGCCCAGAGATTTTGTGATGCGACTTCCATTTCCTGGTCCTGGTCTAGCTATACGTGTTCTCTGCGCCGAAGAACCGTATATTGAAAGGGACTTATCTGAAACACAGGTACTTATCAAACTCATCGCGGAATTTGATCAATTGTTACAGAAAAAACACGCAATGCTAAATAGAGTAGAAGGTGTAACAACAGACGACGAAAGAACTCTTCTACGTAGAATATCTAGTAAGCAAAAGTTGGCTGCTACCCTCCTACCAATTAAAAGTGTAGGTGTACAGGGTGATTGTAGATCTTACAATTACGTAGCAGGAATCAGTAGTGAGCAAGAACCGGATTGGGAGGATATGATGTATCTTGCTGTGCTGATTCCGCTTATTTGCGGAAATATAAATAGAGTATGTTATATTTTCGGTGGCCTCGTCAAAGAGACTATTCCAGACGTCACCCCAACTTACCGCACCAATAATGTGATCTGCACTATTATGCAAGCCGATGACGTTGCCACATCGGTGCTGCAAAATTCTGGCCATTTAGATTCAATAAGACAAATGCCCGTGCTTTTGCCAATTCATTTTGATAGAGATCAAGCGCTAAGAATACCGTCATGTCAAAGATCAGTTGTTCTAAGACCATTTGTAACGCAAGATTTCATGACGGGGTTGCCTGCGGTGCCTGGAAAACACTTACCATTGGAGGATGTACATAAAATGGTCTCCGAAGAACTTCAAGTTCCCAGTGTGTCTAGAGTTCTTTATGATTTGACGTCTAAACCTCCTGGTACAACTGAATGGGAATGATTGAAATATTTGAAATGGTTAGAGGAGCGTTTTTTAAATCTCTTCATTTTTATCACTTTGTTTATATATATATATATATATATATATATATATATATATATATAAATATATATATATATATATATATATATATATATATATATATATATATATATATATATACGATTGTTAAGAGAAACTATTTAGTTAATAAACTCAGTAGAAAACTAAGACAAATTCTCTAGATAATAGTCAATATTAGTTAACTATCTAGTTAATAGTAAATGTTTCTATATATAGATAAAACTTGACGACATAGAGCAGGGGTGGACATTCTGAAGACATGCTAAACGCGGTTCTGGAATCATTGGCGGAGTTCTCCTAGCTGGCACATCTCCTAGCTGTCAGCTACGCACTAAAAAAGACCAGGGGTGGCAAACCTTTTTTATGGCCGCATTTGTTAAAAATGTTCAGATTTTGAAATGCCCGGAAACTTAATGAATTAACAACAAAATCAAAATTGAAAATCAGTTACCCTATGGGCCTGAATATAAGACGTATTATAGCTCACCTCTTTGATGTTGATGTTGTTGCAATTTTTTTTCTACGTGCCAGCTGTGACACGCGTGCCATAGCTTCGCCATCACTGACATAGAGTAATCTGACTGAATATAACTAAGCTCACAGATAATAATGCTTGTACACAGACAATATCAACTTCAATAACTAAATCGTTAGTATCGTAATCAATCAAACTGTATTTATAATCAATTATATTAATAATTGAATAAAATAGATAAACCTGGTCCTACCTGAACTAACCTCTTTTCAAAATCAACTACTGATTATAGACAATAAGTCTATCGACTATAAGTTATAATGGACATAGTGTGTGAAGAGCTACGCTGATAAACTTTTTTTTTATGGTGGTTTGGGTGAAGCTCTGCCAGCCTGTGTGTGGGGCTCACACCCACTAAATCCCTTCTTCCACTTGGCTTAGTTATGCGCCACCCCGGTATCGCTTGCGCATTCCACCAGGGTGGGCAGCCCGGACGGTTATTACCGCCCTAGTTTTGAAAGAGCTTCTGGGGTTTTTTCTCTCCTTCTCTCATCTTCTGTTTTTTGTTGCATTATATTGTGGAGCATGCTCATAATCGCCACCCAGTTTTCCTCTGTTTCTAGTAGCCGTTCGGCGACATTGTCTATATTTATGGGTCCACACGCTGATGCGGCTTCTCTCCTCAAATTATTCCATTTCATGCATTGGAAGATTGTGTGTTCTGGTGAATCCGTTTCATCGCAATACCAGCAGCTTTCATGTTCTTGTTTGCCTATTCTATGTAGGTACGTGCCAAAGACGCCGTGTCCGGATATTGCCTGCGTGGCGTAAAAGTCCACCTCTCCCCACTTCCTTTCGTGCCATTTTGCCACGTCGGGTATGAATGTTTTTGCCCAGCCTTGATATCTTACCCATTGAGTCTGCCACTTTTCGAGAGTCGCACCCCTGATATCCGTTTTGTGTTTAACTCCTTTGATGTACAGCTCTATTCTTTCCTCTACTTGTAGTCTGATTAGGGGTAGCGCGGCGATAGCAAGTGCCGCCTCCGTTGCGATGGTTCTGTACCCGGAGATAATGCGCAGGGCCATGGTTCTATTTATCCTCTCCATGCTCCTCCACGCCATCCTCTCCACCCTGATAAACCTGGCCTTACCTAACCTAACCTGAGTGGATGTGGACTTATACTAGTTCGCACTGTTTCAAAATCAGTTAATATATATATATATATATATATATATATATATATATATATATATATATATATATATATAAGTGGTTGGGTGAATGGCTATATAGATAAACCTGGCTTTACCTAACCTAACATGACTTTTCATTTGAACACTCAATGTTTCAAAATAAATTATTTCCCGATCAATTAGTGATTAGAGACAATGAGTCTATAGGCTATAAGTTATATTGGTCATAGTTGGTGAATACTTACGCAGATAAACCTGGTCTAACCTAACCTGACTGTATATAGTTCGCATTCAATGCTTTGAAATCATTAATTTCCATAATAAATTGGTGATCAGAAACAATAAGTGTATAAGTTATAGTGGACATAGTTAGTGGGTGAATAGTTGGAATGTTTGAGCTTAATAAGCCTGCGAAAACATAAAGTAGTAAAAGTAGTAAAACTATTTGCGAAAAAGGCGAACTCTCATTAATCAATGCACAGTGTACATACAGGTTGCGCCACATTTCGATTGCGGCACGTATCACCTTTTCAGCGCTTGCAAAAAAAATGCAAATCTTAATACTACACAGCATCCATACAATTAGCGCCGTCTCTGTCCGACCGCACCGGCCAGCCAAGGAGCGAAAACCGAGATTTTAATTGGAAAATATTAATTGAAAATGGAACTGAGAATGCAATAAAAAGTAAATACTAATTTCGTACACTATAAACTAGCTGTATATTTACTTTTGTCTAAATGGAGTTTACATTAACTAGATAGACTTAATTTAAACTCAATCTATGTACTAATTATTTAATTGAAAAATATTTAATTCAGATAATTAGTTTGCAGATTTAGTAAATACACAACTATACACGGAACAAAAGTACACTTTAAAAATTACAATTTCAAATAGCAGGGGCCTTACGAATTTGAAACTGTAAAAACTAAAAATTGCTTTTGTTAAAATTACAGTTTCCGATATTATTAGTAAATAAGTTTTAAAATTACAGTGTGCGACTGCAATCTTTACAAATTTGTATTCGTAAGGCCGCTGCTACTATTTAAACTGTTATTTTTAAAGTGTACTTTTTTCCGTGTAAACAAGAAACTCTTCCTTAATCTGAGTTTTTGCCTTTCTGGATGTTGGTCGTGTAGAGGGTGTAGTCTATCTCCGATCTGAAGCGAGGTGTCTGTTGGTCGGTTGGTTTGTCATTTGTGTATACGTTGAAAAGCATAGGAGCCAGTACACTTCCTTGTGGTACCCCGTTCCTCTGGTCTCTCCATCGACTCTTTTCTCGCTGCAGTGTAACATAGAAGCGCTTGCTCTGCAACAGAGTTTTCACCAGCTAGGCGATAGTTCCTGTCAAGATGATACAATTTCTCCACTGCTTTTTGGTGGTTTACGGATCATATGCCGCTGTCAGGTCTATAAAGACTACACTTGCGCTCGAAACCATCTTTAATATGTTGAGTTAAATTTAGAACTTGGGCGCAGCAAGACCTTCACGGTCCAAACCCTGCTTGCTCTGGTATTAGCTTTCGTCTACTTTACCAGATATGCGATTCAGTATCAATCTTTCGAAGACCTTGAAGAGATGACATAGTAATGATACAATTCGAGAGCTTTTATTTTCTGCAGGATCCTTTCCCTGTTACTACTCGAGCCTTCCTCCACATTTTTGGGATTTGCAGGTTCCTTGCACAGCAGTTCATTAAGTTGGTGATTCATGCAATGGCTGCAGTTCCAAAATGTAATATTTGTTCTGTGCTTAGATCATCTAGTCCTCGAGCCTTGTTATTTTTTTTAAGCTGTTAATGGTGATTTTTAATTCACTGCTTGTGAATGGCTCAGCTAGACAATCGGTTTCGTTGTCTGTATCTCTTTGTATTTGAGTTTTGGTGGCCCTTCATTGAGTCTTTCCGTTTATTAGCAGTTGGTGTACGATCTAGTCTGAAGTGCCTACTCGAGCCTTCCTCCGCATTTTTAAAGAATTCATCAAGAAAACACATTTCATCAAGAAAACACATCCCAAGGGAATGCAGAACCGAATACATAACAGGTCTTACTCCAGAATCAGCAGACATGCTTCTCCGAGGATACCATAAATACGGTCAAAGATCTGATGCAAGCAATTTCTAGAGCAAACTCCAATATGTGGCGAACGATGATGGAAGATCCGAACCTGACACCTGACTGTGAGTGGCACGTGTGGGACCGCACCACGTGGATTTTAAAAAATGCAAGATTGGCTTTTTGAAAAAAAAAATTTTTTCACCGGAGGCGGCAGATCTTGGGTATTCTAACTTGGGACTTAACTGCGAATGTCCGTCCGCACGTGGCGCATCCCCGAGTTTCGTCCTCCATCTTGCTGCCCCCCCGGGGGTCCAAAACCCCCTCGAAAATCGACCTTTCTTTGCCGAATCGGCCCGACGGAAGCGGCGGCGGCGGCGCAAAACGGGATTGTACATTTTTCCGGTGTCGAACCGAGAACCCCGTCGAGCGGTGCCATTTTCGCGACTCGACTCCCCCAGGTTCGGACGCACCAGCCCGAAAACTAAAATCACGCTTTTTTACGTTTGTCTAGTCTTGTCTCTTTGATCTTCTCTGCCTAGTCTTGTCTGTTTAGTCTTTTATGTGTAGTCTTATCTGCCTAGTCTAGTCTGTATAGTCTTTTCCGTCTAGACTTGTCTGTCTAGTCTTCTCTGTTTAGTCTTGTCCGTCTAGTCTTGTCCGTCTAGTCTTCTCCGTCTTGTCTTGTCTATCTAGTCTTGTCGGTCTAGTCTTGTCTGTCTAGTCTTGTCTGTCTAGTCTTGTCTGTCTAGTCTTGTCTGTCTAGTCTTGTCTGTCTAGTCTTGTCTGTCTAGTCTTGTCTGTCTAGTCTTGTCTGTCTTGTCTTGTCTGTCTAGTCTTGTCTGTCTAGTCTTGTCTGTCTAGTCTTGTCTGTCTTGTCTTGTCTGTCTAGTCTTGTCTGTCTAGTCTTGTCTGTCTAGTCTTGTCTGTCTAGTCTTGTCTGTCTAGTCTTGTCTGTCTAGTCTTGTCTGTCTAGTTTTGTTTGACTAGTCTTGTCTGTCTAGTCTTGTCTGTCTAGTCTTGTCTGTCTAGTCTTGTCTGTCTAGTCTTGTCTGTCTAGTCTTGTCTGTCTAGTCTTGTCTGTCTAGTCTTGTCTGTCTAGTCTTGTCTGTCTAGTCTTGTCTGTCTAGTCTTGTCTGTCTAGTCTTGTCTGTCTAGTCTTGTCTGTCTAGTCTTGTCTGTCTAGTCTTGTCTGTCTAGTCTTGTCTGTCTAGTCTTGTCTGTCTAGTCTTGTCTGTCTAGTCTTGTCTGTCTAGTCTTGTCTGTCTAGTCTTGTCTGTCTAGTCTTGTCTGTCTAGTCTTGTCTGTCTAGTCTTGTCTGTCTAGTCTTGTCTGTCTAGTCTTGTCTGTCTAGTCTTGTCTGTCTAGTCTTGTCTGTCTAGTCTTGTCTGTCTAGTCTTGTCTGTCTAGTCTTGTCTGTCTAGTCTTGTCTGTCTAGTCTTGTCTGTCTAGTCTTGTCTGTCTAGTCTTGTCTGTCTAGTCTTGCCTGTCTAGTCTTGTCTGTCTAGTCTTGTCTGTCTAGTCTTGTCTGTCTAGTCTTGTCTGTCTAGTCTTGTCTGTCTAGTCTTGTCTGTCTAGTCTTGTCTGTCTAGTCTTGTCTGTCTAGTCTTGTCTGTCTAGTCTTGTCTGTCTAGTCTTGTCTGTCTAGTCTTGTCTGTCTAGTCTTGTCTGTCTAGTCTTGTCTGTCTAGTCTTGTCTGTCTAGTCTTGTCTGTCTAGTCTTGTCTGTCTAGTCTTGTCTGTCTAGTCTTGTCTGTCTAGTCTTGTCTGTCTAGTCTTGTCTGTCTAGTCTTGTCTGTCTAGTCTTGTCTGTCTAGTCTTGTCTGTCTAGTCTTGTCTGTCTAGTCTTGTCTGTCTAGTCTTATCTGTCTAGTCTGTCTAGTCTTGTCTGTCTAGTCTTGTCTGTCTAGTCTTGTCTGTCTAGTCTTGTCTGTCAAGTCTTGTCTGTCTAGTCTTGTCTGTCTAGTCTTGTCTGTCTAGTCTTGTCTGTCTAGTCTTGTCTGTCTAGTCTTGTCTGTCTAGTCTTGTCTGTCTAGTCTTGTCTGTCTAGTCTTGTCTGTCTAGTCTTGTCTGTCTAGTCTTGTCTGTCTAGTCTTGTCTGTCTAGTCTTGTCTGTCTAGTCTTGTCTGTCTAGTCTTGTCTGTCTAGTCTTGTCTGTCTAGTCTTGTCTGTCTAGTCTTGTCTGTCTAGTCTTGTCTGTCTAGTCTTGTCTGTCTAGTCTTGTCTGTATAGTCTTGTCTGTCTAGTCTTGTCTGTCTAGTCTTGTCTGTCTAGTCTTGTCTGTCTAGTCTTGTCTGTCTAGTCTTGTCTGTCTAGTCTTGTCTGTCTAGTCTTGTCTGTCTAGTCTTGTCTGTCTAGTCTTGTCTGTCTAGTCTTGTCTGCCTAGTCTTGTCTGTTAGTCTTGTCTGTCTAGTCTTGTCTGTCTAGTCTTGTCTGTCTAGTCTTGTCTGTCTAGTCTTGTCTGTCTAGTCTTGTCTGTCTAGTCTTGTCTGTCTAGTCTTGTCTGTCTAGTCTTGTCTGTCTAGTCTTGTCTGTCTAGTCTTGTCTGTCTAGTCTTGTCTGTCTAGTCTTGTCTGTCTAGTCTTGTCTGTCTAGTCTTGTCTGTCTAGTCTTGTCTGTCTAGTCTTGTCTGTCTAGTCTTGTCTGTCTAGTCTTGTCTGTCTAGTCTTGTCTGTCTAGTCTTGTCTGTCTAGTCTTGTCTGTCTAGTCTTGTCTGTCTAGTCTTGTCTGTCTAGTCTTGTCTGTCTAGTCTTGTCTGTCTAGTCTTGTCTGTCTAGTCTTGTCTGTCTAGTCTTGTCTGTCTAGTCTTGTCTGTCTAGTCTTGTGTGTCTAGTCTTGTGTGTCTAGTCTTGTGTGTCTAGTCTTGTCTGTATAGTCTTGTCTGTCTAGTCTTGTCTGTCTAGTCTTGTCTGTCTAGTCTTGTCTGTCTAGTCTTGTCTGTCTAGTCTTGTCTGTCTAATCTTGTCTGTCTAGTCTTGTCTGTCTAGTCTTGTCTGTCTAGTCTTGTCTGTCTAGTCTTGTCTGTCAAGTCTTGTCTGTCTAGTCTTGTCTTTCTAGTCTTGTCTGTCTAGTCTTGTCTGTCTAGTCTTGTCTGTCTAGTCTTGTCTGTCTAGTCTTGTCTGTCTAGTCTTGTCTGTCTAGTCTTGTCTGTCTAGTCTTGTCTGTCTAGTCTTGTCTGTCTAGTCTTGTCTGTCTAGTCTTGTCTGTCTAGTCTTGTCTGTCTAGTCTTGTCTGTCTAGTCTTGTCTGTCTAGTCTTGTCTGTCTAGTCTTGTCTGTCTAGTCTTGTCTGTCTAGTCTTGTCTGTCTAGTCTTGTCTGTCTAGTCTTGTCTGTCTAGTCTTGTCTGTCTAGTCTTGTCTGTCTAGTCTTGTCTGTCTAGTCTTGTCTGTCTAGTCTTGTCTGTCTAGTCTTGTCTGTCTAGTCTTGTCTGTCTAGTCTTGTCTGTCTAATCTTGCCTGTCTAGTCTTGTCATCTCATTCATCGACCTATCATAATTCCATCCACAGGAAAAAGAAACGAATGAATCTTGTGCCTGCGGGCCAATAATAGTCGAAAATGCCGAGATCACAATCAAATTGGAAACAAATTAATGCGAGATTAATTAATTATCTTTGTCCGGTCTGAAGAGGATGAAATGCGCCGGCTATGCGATGTAGTCCATAGCGAGGATACGCGAAATTCCGATAAATCGCGTCTTTGATAATTACGCCGAACACTAACTAATTATTTAATAGGCGATCGCATACATGTGGTAATGGGCCGCGGTGCACAGGTGGGCATGCAGAAAACTTACAGCATAAGTCATAATAAAGTTTTATTATGTAGGGAAGGTTTTATAGTTTCGTGCGAGTTAACTAATTGCAAATTAACACCGACTATTTTTTACGTGACCTTTGCCACACGAGTTTAAGCAAAAATGTGGTTTATAGTTTTACATCTACGCTACATTTACTATTAATTAATTAACTAATTAACAAAATTAAAAATTCTCAACGAAATGCCGGGATTAACGTGATAAATGCAATTTTAAATTTTAGTGCATATACAGTATAATCTCGATAATCACATATGGGGCCAGACAACCGCCGGATTATCAGAAAGATGTAGTGTATTGTAACCTTTATTATTGTTCCTTTGTCCTCCTCCAGAGTGTATTTTTGTTTAAGAGATAAGATTCGAGTCAGGTGGTCGCAGAAGAGACTTCGCTCTCTGCTCCCACCCTCCGAAGTGTCAAGACATATATGTTGTTAAGCCTATATACTTGTTTTTATACCTCTCCACTGGACACCCGCTTGACCACCTCAATACATATTAAAAGAGTGCTGGGAGGGAAGTGTGCGAGCGGTCTCCAAACCGCCGGATTGCTCAACGTGTCGTCCGATTAACCAACGGCCGAATTACCAATATAATAGTATAAGCAAAAATGTGTTTTAGAGTTTCACGTCTACACTACATTTACTATTAATTAATTAACTAATTAATTAAAATTAAAAATTCTTAATTAAATGCCGGGATTAACTTAATAAATGCAATTTGAAATTTTAGTGCATATACAGTATAATATCGTTAATCCGGCACATATTGGACCAGACAACCGCCGGATTATCAGAAAGATGCAGTGTTCTGTAACCTTTATTATTGCTCGTTTGTCCTCCTGCAGTGTGTATTGTCTTTTTAGAGATAAGAGTCGAGTCAGGTGGTCACAGACTAGACTTCGCTCTCTCTGCTCACACCCTCCCAAGTGTCAAGACATATATGTTGTTAAGCTTATATAGTTGTTTTATATACCTCTCCACTGGACACTCACTTGACCACCTCAATACATATTTAACAAATGGTGGGAGGGAAGAGTGCGAGCGGTCTACAGACCGCCGGATTACTGAACGTGTCGTCCAATTAACCAACGCCCGAATTAACGATATTATACTGTACTAAGCTAGATTGGCATGAGTGCAAATTCATCAAAACAATCATCTTCCAAGCGGTTTAATCGAAGTTGGATTGTAGATAACAACAAAAATGCATTAATTATTTTCGAGTCTCCGCGTAAAATATTAATATACGATAAATATGCAGACTACATGGTAATTAGCGTGTGAATATTTTATTCCGACTTTATTTTTGCAATTCGGTTTTCGTGTTTCGCGTCGCGATAAATCTGTTTTATGGGTCTATTAATGCACAAACGGCCCCAAGATCTCGAAGGATTCACTCAAAGGGCTTCACACGCAAGTCACATACTAACTCGAGATAGTGAGCTACGTGTTAAAATTCCACTTCAATTTGCAGAAAATTATTATTTGTCAAATAATGTATTTACTTAAAATTTAGACAAGAACAAATAGACGAGATTAAACCAAGATTATACGAATAAGAGCAGATAAACAAGAGTAGATAAGACTTGACAGACGTGACTCAATAAAAGAAGACTGTTAAGATTCTAGAAGTGCGAAGTTTAGTGTTAGATAAGAATTTTCTTGGTGCAATGTGGATAGTGGATCATAACTAACCTTCAAACACTGCCGCTAAGTAGTCATTTTGCCCACATTGTTTATTTCATAGGCCCAGAAACCTAGGCGTTATTTAATTAGGAGCCCTTTTCATAGTTGAAAGTTGTTTGTGCACATGTGACAATTTACGCCATGATTTGCCCGAACTTTTGGACGTACAACCTTATTATTTGCCCGAAACTTTCCTGTTCCCGCCTTTCAAACTTGGCGGATGCACATAAGCTTAACGAAAAAGGTCTATTATTTACACATTTGTCTTCTGGTACAAGCAACGGTATCAAGATATTCTACAGAAATGATCCTGTGAAGTATGAACTTCTGGTACAAATGCGACCTGCATTAGCTCCTGGGAACGAACCCGGGACCTCCAGATTTGTCGCAAACGCTCTATACAGAGTTGAGATTTGTACTTAACGCTCTTTACAGAGTTGAGAGAGAGAATACAGAGTGTATACTACGAGGCCGACTGGATAGGAAATAGTTTCATAAGAAATTTCTAGAAAAACAAAAATTTTAATTCTTGTGACCTATTTACGGATAGTTTAGCGCATGCGCATATTGGAATCTGGGGCATTCCAGCAGAACGTGTTTTGCCGCGTCCGAGATCCCCGGGCAGTGGGAGCAGTCGAGTGTTACTGCCGCCCCTATTTGGTGGAGGTACTCACGGAAGCCCCCATGTCCCGTGAGTATTTGAGTGAGGTGATAGTTCATCTCACCGTGCATCCTACATATCTACGGCTCGATGGACGGGATTAAGCTGTAGGTCCAGCGACCGTTATTTGATATGTCCCATCTTTCCTGCCACTGTGTTAGGGTGATCGCCCTCTCGGTCAATGCTGGCACGTTGTCGGCCCTCGTCTGTTGGGGATCGTCCTGAGCCGGCACCTTCTTCTTTTTGTATTGTCGCATGCGCTCTTTTGCTACCAGATCTATGGGCGGCAGGCCAGCGATGACCTGTACTGCATCTGCGGATACACTCCTGAGTGCACTCATCCTGTGTGCGGGGGCTATCAGCCTTAGGTACGCAGGAACCTCCGTCATTTCTGCCCAGGTCAGCGCCGCATACAGAAGTATCGAGGTGCTAACGCAGACGAGCACCTTTCTCCTCCAATGTTGTGCAGTATCCTATAAATAGCTGTTGTAGCGGCTTTGTTTTCTGCGTACCTGAGGTGCTCCTTGAAGTTGAGCCTCTGATCCAGCATCACTCCCAGGTACTTGATGGTAGGTTTGCTCCTGATGGTGCATCCCTGGTAGGTTAGTACCATTGAGGTCTTGACCTTTCTGCCAGTGAACAGCACTGCCTCAGTCTTCTGTACGGCCAGGGAGAGGTCGACTGACTCCATCCATTCCCAGATAGTCTCCATGGCTTCCTCGAACAGTGCAGCGATGGCGTCACAGTCGGTGCTGGGTATGAGAACCGCCACGTCGTCTGCGTACGCTACCAGCCGACAGTCCGCTGGCAGAGGCTGAACAAGTGGGTGTCCACTGATCGCCAAGATTGAAAGGCGGGAATATGAGCTCCGGCACATATTTAGTTTTACGTTAAAAAGTGCCCGAACTTTGCCCGAAAAATTTCGGGCACTTTTTGACGTATAACGTTGCAAAAATTGACACATGCACACAAAAAACTATAGAAAGGTCTATTCTTGTTCATTCTAAATTACTTTGTTAAACGTGTGGAAGCTCAAGTAGGTTATAGTCCTCTTCTTCCCGAACAAGTGAAGAAAAAACTAGTGTTAGTGGGTATAGTTATAATTAGTAGATTAATATATAGATTGTAGTAAAGTGTTTAGTGTTAGACACGAGGTATAATTGCTGGTTCTTTTTTAAAACTCTGCGAGAAGAAATAAAACGCGAGCACGTTTCTACATTATCAAAGCGAATCGGATAAATCGTTAATTGCATAATTATTTACCACTTTCGCTGAATTAACTTCAACGTTTATGGGCTTAATAAGGTAATGGCTTGGCCCCCTCGGGCCGATGCGGGTCCGATCATGACAGCTCGAGCGCCACCAATTATTAACAAACTTTTTTACCAAACATCTTTTTTGTCCGAGATCAATCGAACTAATTATACACCAAATGAACGGTATAAGTTTAACTCGATTTGAGTACTTGTCTCTCTAATCTAAATTAGTAAATTAGTTATTGAGTTATTTCAGCTGCCAGTAGCTCGTCTATGAAATTTGTAATGGAATGTTTAAATTTAAGACAACTTTTATATCTAGACACTATTATATCTAACCTAGTTCCTAGCTACCTAGTTAACCTAAACTACCTAAGCCACTAACCTAAACTACCTAGTTCAACTTGAATACATTAAATTAAAAATTCACGAAAAACTGTTTTTCTAAAAAAAAAAAAAAAAAAAAAAGAGGAAGTTTTCAATTCAATGCAAGTATGAATTACCACATAGTAACCATCCTATTCTTATCAACTGGAGTTTATTATACTTGGTATTTGACTGTTTCTTTCTTTAGATTGAGCTGTAGTACATTCCAAAAATTACCAATCCCATTAATGAATTAATTAGTTAGTACAAAACTAACTATTTACACTTAATATTTAAGAAATTAAAAATGTCTTTGTCATACCTAGGGCCCGGATTTATATGTAAATACATTTATAATTCAAATTATTTTCTGTTTTTTTTTATTTTCTACAAAAATTATGATATTTGATAATGAAGATTAGATTTTCTCGTTCCAAATGTCATAATTTGTTTGGAAAACAAAATAAGACCGACAATAATTTCAATAAAAAATATGTATTTACATATAAATCCGGGCCCTACACTCATATCTAACACCACCTATTAAACTGGACGATATTAAACTTGGTATTTATCATAAGGTGATTTCAGATAGTGAACGTTATTAGTTGGAACTGGCTCGTGTGGCTATAAACCTGGAAATGTTTTACGACCGTTCGGACTGAACAAATCTGGCGCGGCGGCCGAAATAAAAATATTCGCAATTGCAATTTGTAGACAATGTAGAACAAACGCGTGCACACCCCGTGCGTTAACGACCAGGTAGTACACGCTTGTTCGCTCGATGCAGAACGGACATACGCACGTTACGGACTGTGTACGCTACTATTTCATCCGGTTTTTATCCGTCCACCGGACAAGTCCAGTAAATCATTGCGATTTGCGTGGGCTGTAATTCAGTCTTGTCTACTAGAAAACGCTACCTTATATCCCACTGGAACTGAATGCGAAAAATTTGAGGTATCGAGGCGGACTAAATAGGAGAAGTGAGTCTGGGCAGTTCACAGAATTGTTTGACTCAAGCGATTATGTGGCTTATTTAATCGTTAGGTTAGGTTAAGTTATCGCTTAGTCGCATTTATAACACCTTTCCAATTTAAATTAATTTATTGACTAATGAGACTACGAATTAAATATTGAGACAAACTTATCAGTTTATCATCATCATCAATGGTCTTCAATCCGAAGATTGATTTGCAGCAATTCTCCACTTTGCTCTGTCTTCAGCCTTCTGCTTCATTTCTTAAGCCGCCCTCACCCGGAGATACGATCGGGGGATCATTTTACCTCCGGTTAATTCCACCGAAGAGCACTCCATCCGTGAATAAATTGCTGACCTCTGAGATATCAAAATGGATTTTTAAAGGCGTGGTTTCTCCATAAATTAGTTTATAGACAAGTTAAAGGCTGCAGTAGATTCCACAAATTGTAAACAGGGAAAATAAAGACAGATTAGGTTACTTTGGGTTATGTTCAGTTTGGATTACGTTCACGGCGGGCAAGATCGTCCAGGAGCGCCTCCGCGGCTGCGTGGATCACCAACTGATAGACAACTAACTGATGGATAACCAAATGATGGCCAACCAACTGATTGACAACCAACTGATGGACAACCAGTACGATTTCAGACCTGCGAGGCCGTCTACGGATGCGGTAGAAGAAGTGAGCGCTTCGTCACTAGCCACATTTGCGGACCACTTAGGTTAGGTTTTTTGGTGAAGGAGACTCTGTCTCATGGTTGCACTAGATGTGAGAAATGCTTTCAACTCTGCAAGATGGGACAAGATCTGTGAGGCCCTCTGCCGGGACTTCAACGTCCCTGGGCATTTGAAACAATCAGGTCGAACATCAAAATCAAGTCGAACTACCTCACTGACAGATTACTATTCGCGGAGACGACGACTGGAGTCAGGGAGTTTAGAATTACTTCGTTCCGCAGGGGTCGCTTCTTGTCCCGGACTTCTGGAACGTCCTGTACAACGGCCTACTGAAGCTGCCCGTGCCAGGGGACTGTCGGCTGGTAGCGTACGCAGACGACGTGGCGGTTCTCATACCCAGCACCGACTGTGACGCCATCGCTGCACTGTTCAAAGAAGCCATGAAGACTATCTGGGAATGGATGGAGTCAGTCGGCCTCTCCCTGGCCGTACAGAAGACTGAGGCAGTGCTGTTCCCTGTGTGCAGGCAGAAAGGTCAGGACCTCAATGGTACTATAGCGGCAACGAGCCGTTACATTTTTATTCCTTAGTTTTTCGAGGGCATTACAATAATTACCAAAATATTTTCGGACAATTTCCGAAAATATTTTATTAGGGTCGGTAATGTAATCCTCGAGCAGATTAAGAAATATTTGTACTTTTTTAGTACAAAAGTTTTACGAGGGCATTACGGTGGTTGCCCAAATATTTTCGGACGGATTTCCAAAAATATTTTGTTAGGGTAAATGGTGTAATCCCCGGGGAAATTACGACAAGATGCTTTTCCCAAGCATCGGTAATCACCAAAGCGACAAATAGCCGAAAATAGAAAAATAATCACCCAAAGATGAGGGGCCCGTATACCTGGAGATAATATAAATACCTGGACCCCCGAATAAACTAGACAGTTCAATCAACACGGTCAAGCGCAACCAACCAACGACTAGAGTTCGATCCAGACAGTAACGGTCCACACTGTCAAGCATAGCAGTCAAGCAAGATAGTTAGCAAGTCGACTTCAGCTCAGTTCAACCAACAGGCGCAACCAACCAACAAAGTTTAGTCAACCCAGCCAGTGGACTCAGAAACACCAGTCCTGCCAGTGGACCCAGTCAGCGAAGTGACACTAGTTCAGCCATTGGACTCAGACACACCGGTCCAGCCAGTGGACCCAGTCAACCAGACACAATCAGCAGTCAGTCAACCAGACCAGTCCAGTTCAGAGAGTCCAGCTCCACTCATTCTCTCACAAGTGTTTGTATCTCTTGTACATTTGTATATATGTCGTCCACGTAAATAAATTTCTCTGCAAACCGTGAGTGATACATTATTGTACCGCGTATCACACCACAGAACTAACCTACCGGGGATGCACCACCAGAAGCAAACCTACCATGAAGTACCTGGGAGTGATTCTGGACCAGAGGCTCAACTTCAAGCATCATCTCAGGTACTCAGGAAAGAAAGCCGCTACAACTGCCGTTGTAACTGCCGCACAACTTCAACTGCCACCTCGCCTGCGTTAGCACCTCGATACGTTTGTATGCGGCGCTGACCTGGGCAGAAATGACGGAGGTTCCTGCGTACCTAAGGCTGATAGCCTCCGCACACAGCACGAGTGCACTCAGGATCGCATGCGCCTACCTGTAGGATTGTATCCGCAGATGCAGCACAGGTCATCGCTGGCCTGCCGCCCATAGACCTGCTAGCAAAAGAGCATATGCGACAATACAAAAAGAATAAGGTGACGGATCAGGGCGATCCCCAACAGACGGGGGCCGACAACGATCCAGCATTGACCGAGAGGGCAATCACCCTAACACAGTGGCAGGAAAGATGGGACATATCAAATAACGGTCGCTGGACCTACCGCTTAATCCCGTCCATCGAGCCGTGGATCTGAAGGATGCACGGTGAGGTGAACTATCACCTCACCCAAATACTCACTGAACAATAGGGGCAGCGGTAACACCCGACTGCCCCCAGTGCCCAGCGCTCTCGGAGACGGCAAAACACGTTCTGCTGGAATGCCCCAGATTCCAGCAGGAGAGACAGAGTTGGGAGAACCGAATAGGGGCAACACTAACACCCGACTGCCCCCAGTGCTCAGGGATCTAGGAGACGGCAAAACACGTTCTGCTGGAATGCTCCAGATTCCAGCAGGAGAGACAGAGATGGTACTACAATTCGGGCGCACTCATAACCGCCGCTGGATACGGTGCGTAACTGATACACTCCGAGGATCAATGGGATGCTGGCTGTGAGCTAGCCGTTGGCATTTTAAAGATACTGCGCCTCCAGGAGGAGGCGGATAGGTCATGGAGAGCAGGGCGAAGAGGAAGGGATGTGTAAATAAACATACTTGACCAAAGCTTCCCCCACGCGAAGTAATCACTAGCGTCGGTTCCACGGGGGATCCACGGGAAATATAGAGGTTCGGTTTTAGGGGGTAGTTGCGTCCCGGGAATACCGGTGGCGGTGAGTCCCACACTCTCCAGAACACTACGTTCTGGGGGTTGTGCGTAAATGCATCTCCTCTTAGAAAAAAAAAAGTTTGGATTATGTTCAGGTTGGGTTATGTTCATTTTTATGTTAAGATTGGGTTAGGTTAGGTTAGGTATTCGTTGTCGACGCGGGCCGCATAAAATGTCGACGCGGGCCGCATAAAATGTCGACGCGGGCCGCATAAAATGTCGACGCGGGCCACATGAAATGTCGACGCGGGCCGCATAAAATGTCGCCGCGGGTCGCATAAAATGTCGACGCGGGCCGCCATATAAATAAGGCCTGATATAAATTATATATATTATATTGTGTAGAATAACACATTCTTGTCTACATTTTAAAAATTGCAAATCTATATTATTCTTCTGGAGGCGGTGGTGGACTATCAGGCAAGGTGTCAGATTGCAAATCTGTAATATTTTTCTGGAGGCTGTGGTATAATATAGTCCCAGGTTCAAATCCTGAGGGCACAAGGGGAAATATGCCACCGTCCTCCTGTGCACGGCTCTGGCAAAGCCATCACAAAGTCATATACCACGAAACCTCCCCTAAATATTGGCTCGCCATCCACGCTAAAAACTGTAAGATCTGTAAGATCTAAACACCAAACACAAGTGTAGGCAGAGATAGAAGGGCAAGGTCCACTAGGACTATAGTACCACTGGTGTCGGAATGTTGGAAAGGTAATACAGGCGTAAATATTGGAGGAAGGAGATTTGTATCCGTTCGGTTTGTTGATGACACGCTCCTGTTCGCAGAAAGTGCTGATGATCTTAAACAACTGGAAGATATGGAAGGGGAATACGGATTAGCGATAAGGTTATGAGGATCGGGGAAGTGGAAGACATGCAAGTGATTCTGAAAGGTGAGTTGCTGAAACAGGTTGACAACTATAAATATCTAGGCACCACTGTAACGAATGACTGGAGAAGCTGGAATGAAATAACAACACGAGTGGGAATGGCCAAATAAGCTTTTATAAAGAAAAGTAGGATATTGTGTAGCAAGCTCGATCTGAAGCTAAGGAAAAGGATAGCAAAGATCTTTGTATGGAGTGTTATGTTGTACGCATGTGATACATGGAAAATTTTAAAGATGGATAGGAAAAGGATAGAGGCTATGTGGATGTGGAGAAAAATGCTAGGAATAAAGTGGACAGACAAGATCAGAAATGAGCAGGTTTTGGAAGGAATAGGGGAAGGAAGATCTACATGAGTCTATTTTGAAACGAGAGAGATTGTGGCTTGGGCATGTGTTGAGAGGGAGTTGTTTGTTAAGAGAGGTTTTGTAGGGAATAGAGGTAGAAGAAGAGTGAAAATGGTAGACGATCTGAATGAAGGAAAAGTATCGGTGGATGTGAAGAGAAAGGCTATGGATAGAGATGTGTGCAGGAGGCAGAATGTGGGTTGTGAAAGACAGAATTGGGTTATGTTCACTTTTATGTTCAGGTTGGGTTATGTTCAAGTCTATGCTCAGGTTAGATTATGTCCATTTTGGGATATGAACGGTTAGGTTACGTTGAAGCGTTTAAGGTATGTACGTACATAACCTAATCTGTCATTATTAGCCATGTTTATAATTTGTGGAAACTGCTGCAGCCTAATCTAATTGAATCTAACGCAACTGTTATAACCTAAGATATAACCTTAAGACTAAACAGACAAAACTACTGTTTCAACCTTAGGCTTGTCGCACACTGGGTCCGCTCGTCTCCGCTCAGCTCAGCATTTCGGCCCAGAAAAATATAAAACCCGTGTATTTAAATAGAAACGCACATACTGCGTTCGCTCAGCTCAGCTTGGCTCCATTCCGCTCCTCTCCGCTCCTTATCCACTGTTTGTGAAGAATACTAGGCCGGAGGACGGATGCTTCAGGCAGGCGCAACACTAACGTTTTCATATATGCGCTAAGGCCTTATGCAACCAGGATAGCAGCACATATTTAACTCTTCCGGAGGAGTGGTGGGGTGGGGGGATTGAATGTGTGGAAAAGTAACCTAGCTGAGCGGATACAATATGTGGAAAAATTACGGAGCTGAGAGGAGCGGACCCGATCGGATCTGATGTGAGCTGAGCGGAGCGGATCCAGTGTGCGACAAGCCTTAACATTCTTTTCAAGCTTAACTATGTTACTACCTGTTGATTTGCCTAGCTCATGCTATAATTGCAGCGTTGGTTGTCTGTCACGTCAGTCTTTCGGTTCTGTACAAGGGTGGCAGCATATGGACTAGTCATTAAACTCAAATGTTTTCCCTCTCGTTTCTGATTTAGTTAACTAGATATTAAGGGTGGAATGTCCTCCTTATGTCGTCTTATCTTAAACCTACAGGAAAAAGGTGAAGAACTCGCGCGGACTAACAGCTGATAATTAACGCTGTCCAGATATATTGATCTATTTTAATATGAACGATCAAATTGAAACTAAATAGTTTAAGTTATTCAAATGTAATAGACCTTTTCACGGTTAGTTAAGCGCATGCGCACCTGCCAAGTTCCACAGGCGGGAATGTGAGAGTTTCGGGCTCATATATAGTTTACGTCAAAAAGTTCGGACAATTTAGACGTATAACATAGCGGAAATTGACGCATGCGCACAAAAAATTCAATTATGAAAAGGTCTATTAGAAATATGATGAGACAAACAAGATTAGATACACAAAAGGAAATAGATTTGTCTGCAGACAAGACTACATATTTTTTAACAAAACCTCATCATCAGCATTTTATGTCCCACTGCTGGGCACATATCCAACCTCAACCCAATCTCAATAAGATTTGAATATCGGGAACCTACATTTTAACGTCGAATCCGAACGACAAATTTCCAGAGAAGCTTTTAGGCAGTTAAGTCCCCACGGTTGCCTAATCCGGATTGGGGAATTGAGTGTGATGGGTTGCAGCCATTAGTTTTTAATTTTTGCTGCTTTTTGGTTATGTGGGGGATTTGAACGAGATGGTGGTGGCATAGTAGTCAAGGTGTCGGACTTCGGAGCCGCAAGTCCCGGGTTCAAATCCTGGACAATGTGAAAAATTAGCCACCGTTCGCCGGTAGATTGCCCTGGCAAAGTCATTGCAGTAAAAATCTGCCTCGAAACCCCCCGGTTAGTGGCTCGCTATCCACGTTAAAAACTGTAAGGGCTGCCCTACACTTGTGTCTAAGATCAAGACACCAAGCACAAAGCCCGTCCAGGGCTATAGCGCCATAGGTTTGTTTGTTTGGGGATTTGAACCCCAACTGTCTGACTACCCAGCTTACTGTTCCACATGCATCTCAAAGTGGCGCTGAAAGAGCCATCCAAGTCGCCCATGGCTCTTAACCTAACAATACGTTTTTCATAAAAATGCAGGAGCCACACCATACTAATAATTCTATTTTAATTATGTTATTAGTCAATTTGTGAATTAAAGAACATAGTTTCCTTTTCTTATAATACGTATTTCATATTAATCATAATTTAGACGCTGATTATTTAGACTAAAAATAAGATTTAGGCTAAACATTATTTAGACGATTAATTTAGTTTGTTACTTAGAAAAAGTGTGTATTGTTTTGCGTTCAAATTAGATTATATATAATTTATGAGATGTATTTGTGAGTAGTTAGTGTGTAATTTAGACTTTTGAAATAGTTGACAAGGTATCGATATGCGTTAGAATTCAATAAAGAATGCCGCTTGAGCAATGTGGACAGAGTCGCAATGAGCTTAAGTGGGCACGGTAATTGCGCCAGGTCTAATTAATCTAATAATGAGGCAAATAGTTTGTTTGTTTGTGAGTGTTTAGTGGGGTAGTTAGCGTGTATTTTGCAAATTGGACTTTGCGGCGATTCCGCGCGTTTTATGCTCGACATTACATATAAATACAAGACAGCTGTAATTGTCACTTATAAATTATTAATTTCTCTATTAAAGCCGATTGATTGATTATCACTTTGTGTATTTAGACTAATAAATACAACAAGTCGTTTGCGTGTTTTGCAAGCGCATTTTCTCTTTTAATCTAAACCACCTCAACTATTTTCAATTACGCTAAAACTATATAAGGACATATCTTTCTTCGCAACCCAACCTGATTCTACCTCAATTTCGCAAATTTGCATTTTCTTTATTAAAACGTCGTTTAGTAAACTTTAAATAATTGTTTTTTTTAAGTAATAAATTGCTAAATTATTTAATAGTTAGCACAGACAGAACGAGCGTTGGATAATAATTGAATGTCTAATTAATAGGTTTTTAGTTTTTGCATTGTTCGCCGTTTCTGCCGATTACAATATGGCAAACCCAGTACCACTATTTCCCAATCACAATTTCTATGCACACTAAAAACACTCAGTCTAAAGGTCTCATTCTCGGCTCTGTACAGCCAATTAATTAACTAAAAAAAGAGAAAATGCATTGAAATCATGAAATCTTTACCATTTAAAGATTGTTCTAAAACTGATTTAAATCTAATCTAATCGTGTTGTGTATAGCGTGTAAAATTAGTTTAATGGTTCTAATACTAATTTAAATCTAATCGAATTAATATAAAATTAGTAATAGGCTATTTATAGATAAGTTAATAGTTTTTTTTTTTTTGTTGGATTGAATTGTATAGAGAATTTGTTTCAATTGTGCTTACTGTTCCACATGCATCTCAAAGTGGCGCTGAAAGAGCTATCAAAGTCGCCGATGGCTCTTTCAACGCCACTTTGAGATGTATGTGGAACAGCAAGCAGAATTACAAGATGCGTAAATTTTGAGGCGCCAGGTATTGTGTGTAGCACTGTCAGCACCATATTGTGTTGTGTGTTGTTCTTCCAGTGCCGCATTGTATTCTATGCGGCGCTGTAAACGCAGCAATGTGTTGTGTATGGCAGATAAATGTCTATCCAATGCGTCCTCACTCTTCCAACCTTTTTCTCTCAAACCCTTGCTACCTCGTCTTTCCATCTCATTGTTTGTCTTCCTCTCTTCCTTGCCCTCCTATTTCCAGCTTTCGGATCTTCCTGCGATCTACAGCCTTCATCGACCATGTTTCTGCTCCGTATAGAAGTACCGGGAATATCAGTGTTTTAATGATAGTTTTTTTGTGTTTAAAGTGATAGCACTATCTTTCCATGTTTTTTTGGAGACTTTTCACTGTCCGTCTTCCGATTTTGCATCTACGAGTGATTTCCTGAGAACACCCACCCTCATTTGAAATAGATATATTGGCTCACGACTTGGCATTGACCCAGGTGAAGGATGTCTGGCCTATTATTCTGGACCCTGTCGAAGATCATAACTTTGGTATTTGAGCAATTGATAGCCAAGCCAAGGTTATAACTTTCCATTTCCAGTTTATGCAAGATTTGCAGAAGTTCCTCTTGGGCATTTGCTAGTAAGAGAGTATCGTCCGCATAACGAAGATTAGATATCTTTATTCCACCAACTGCAATTCTGCCGTTCCATCCGTTCCATCATAATATATTCTCCATAGATGTTAAATAGAAGAGGCGACAGGATACAACCTTGGCGAACTCCTTTTTCTATTTTACAGGGATTAGATAGTTGATTGTCAACTCTTACGACTGCCTTACTGTTTATGTACAGATTCTGAATTAAAAGTGACAGATGATCCGGAACTCCCATTTCCTTTAGGATTATCCAGAGCCAATTCCAATTAATGCTATCAAAGGCCTTACGATAGTCAACAAAGCATAAGTATATTCAGTATATAGAAGTATTTTCAGTATTTGTTCTCTAGTACCACGACCGCGAACAAATCCTGCCTGCTCTGGTGGGATTTGCCATTCTAGATACGTTTTTAATCTTTCATGTATTATAGAGAGCATTATTTTACTAGCGTGTGAAACCAGAGATATCAGGCGATAGTTGTTACACAAGGTTTTCACACCTTTCTTATGTAGAGGCATAAATATAGATGTCACCCACTCCTCTGGCCATGTTTTTGTGGACCAGATTTTTTGGCACAGGGTGTGAAAAATGTCAACACCTCTCACTCCCATGGCTTGTATTATTTCTGCTGGGATGCCGTCGCAGCCTGGTGCCTTGTTTGGTTTAAGTTTCTTGATGGCTAGTTCTATTTCTGCTTTTAGAATGGAAGGTTCATCCATTGCCTCTATTTGCTTAGTTCTGTTGGTGGTGTTTCCATCTTGGAACAGGCTTTCACAATATTTTCTCCAGGTTTCTAGAACTCCATCAAGATCTGTGACTATTTCTCCGGTTGCCCTCATTATGACCCATGATCTTGGAGAGAATTGACGGTTATTTTCTTTACCGATTGGAATAAGCTGCAGTACATATGTTGTGCTTCGGTACATATATTTTCTAAATATGTAGTTTTATCTCTTCTGCATAGTCTTTTTATTTGCTTACTGAGTTCTGCGTATTTCGATTTTAATTCCTGCGAGTTTAAGTCGTGATTTATGAGTATACGGCTTTCAAGGACTATTTTAAAAGTCTCATCTGACATCCAATGTTGTTCCACCCAGTTTCCACCCAGATAGCCTCAGTTGTCCGGCTATTTATGTTTATATGTTGGCGTCCATCGGCTATTGTATTCAAATTTTCCTGGAAGGTCTTTTCATTCTCGATTGCGAGCCTTATTGGTATCATGCGCTGGTGGCTTCTGAAATTTTATTTGAAATCTTGCAATAAACAACCGATGACAACCAAGTTTGTTGAAAGTTATAAGTTGTTCACTTCTCCGGTTGAAGATGGTATTGGTAATTAATTGTAAGTCGAAGGCTACTGCATATTCTATAATCTTATTCCCTTCTGTATTTTATTAACCGTAAATTCATCCACCATGTACTTTCCTCTCGCCACTTCTCCTCTCACCATTATATGTCCATTTAAATCTCCACCAATTATCACCCTTTCGTTGTCTGGTATTTCCATTGTGACTCCATCTAAGATTTTCCAAGATTGGTTCTTCTCTTCCCCTGAACATCCTGCCTGGCGTGCATATACACTAAAATCTGTGATGAGGTCTCCTCCAACTACCACCTTGACTCTTATGATTCTGTCGTTAATTCTGTTGAATTTAAAGACTTCCTCCTTAAGGTAGGCGTCCACATTTTTGCATCCTAACTATCGGACGCATCGCATCAAACGAATCGTAGTATTGTTTCCATAGAAAGTAATACAACTGCTTCCTCTGATCCGCATCGTACGGATCGCACGAATCTACCCGTCAGCAATTCCGATGCCGATGCTTCGAGGGGCAACTTTTGCGATGCGTGCCGATGACGTCATACGTAATGCCGATCAGTCGACCGATCCGCGCGATATAAGGAGATAATTGATTTAAAACACCCAAATTATTCGAACCAACAAAGAAGGGCTTCCCAGGCTTCTATTGGAATTTGGTCTGGACCCACTGCCTTCCCATTTCTAATTTTCTTTAGCGCATATTCTACTTCTTCCCTACTTAGTGCTTGGACCACTCCTTAGTTTACCTCTCCATTCTAGTGCTTTTCTCTCAGATTTTTTTCATTCAATAGTCTTTCAAAGTACTCCAGTCATCTTTGCAGTATTTTTTCTTGATCGTGTATCACTACACCTGAGTCATCATGTGCTTCATTGATGTTGTGTCCTTGGACATTTATCTCTGGCTTTTGCAATTCTTATGAGTTGTCTGTCATCCTGGTTTTTCTCCAGCTCTTCATATGCCTCCTCCACTGCCTCAGTCTTCGTTTTTGCCTAAGCTCGTTTTGCCTGCAATCTTATAGACTTCTCTTTCTTCCTGTTATATCCCATTGTTTCTTAACATCTTTCTTCACTTCTGCCTCCTCTCGGACCTCCTCGTTCCGCCACCATGCCTCCTTATCTTCTGGCGCTCCCTTTCTTCCTGATGTTACACCTAGCACGTTTTCACCAGCTTTCTTTATTACACTGCTATTGATACTCCACCACTCCTGTACGTCCTCCGATAATCTCAGGTCCCTTAACACTTTTGTATTTGTAGTTTGATCGTAGTATTCTTTCAATAGAAAGTAATACAAATGCGTCCTCTGATCCGCATCGTACGGATCTCACGAATCTACCCGTCGGAAATGCCGTTGCCGATGCTCCGAGGGGCAACTTTTGCTATGCGTGCCAATGTGGACGGACGGACTCCGCGTGATATAAAGAGATATATGATTTAAAACACCCCAATTATTCGAACCAACAAAGAAGGGATAATAACTGGGAGGAAATTTCACTACGAAAATCCGAATGAAAGTAGCTGGTAGTTGCGTCGGCAAATCCGATCGTTGCTGATACTGTGGACGCATGGTGAAAAAATAATCCGTTTGATACGATGCGTCCGATACTTACGATGCGAAAATGTGGACGCCTATCTTTAAGATCCTTATCCATGATAACCCGGACTCCATTTCTTGACTCTTTGTCCGCACAGCTATAGAACAACTTGTATCTTCCTAGTAGTTTTGCCGGTACTTACTGCCAAATGGTGTTGTGTATGGCGTGTAAAATTAGTTTACTGTCGCCAAACTATATTTGCTTGTATGTGCTTACAGCGCCATATTGTGTTTTCTTTGGGACTTTTAACGCCATATTGTGTTGTGTGTGGCGCTCTCACCGTCACATGTTCAGCACTTCTAGCGCCGCATTCTGTTATGTGCTGCGCCTTCAGCGCTTCAGCGCCACATTGTAATTGGTGTGGCGTTTTTAGGACCACATTGTTTTATGTGGCGCTTTTAGCGACATTTTCAAAAAAATATATTTTATTTAGTCACTCACCGGAATCAAGACATTCATAAATACATTATTGTATGTGAAGGATGCCCAAGGATGCATATTATAATCGTGTGTAAAAGTATCCAAATCGTGCGTAAAAGTCCAATATAAATCAAATGAAGTTTCATTATTAAACGATTTCTGTTTGTTATTACAATGGCAACAACTTGCGTCACTGAACAAAAATCATCGAAGTAGTGAAAATAAATTTTCTGACATATATTAGAATTGTATTAATTTTGAATCAAGAAGTTTCGGCTTCTCAATCTGAATTTATCTGGCTCTAATATAACTTATTGTTAACCTAACCATAATCTAATCTAGATTAAATCTACTCATTGCGCTTAAACCACTCGCCTTCGGCTCGTGCTTTAAACTCATCGCAACTCATGTACAAAAGCCCTTCTTCACACACTTGTATCATAAACTACTATTATTGTATACATTCATTTACTTGTCTTTAAATATACAGAAATGTATTTACATACATTTAAAATAAGAAATACAGATATTTTTTAAAAAGTTAAAAAATTTTTAAAAATCGGCGGGACGCGGGACTGTCCTTCAAATTGCGGGACTGTCCCCCCAAAATCGGGACGTGTGATCACTTTACTCTTAGCGCCGTATTGTGTTGTGTGGCGCTTTTAGCGCCACATTGTGTTTTGTGTAGCTCTCATAGCGCCGCATTGTGTTATGTGGCGCTTTTAGCGCAACATTGTATTGTGTGTATATAAAAGGCAAGGATCAATAATTTTCGAATAATTTTGTTGCTGATTTATTTATAGACTAACTATAAATTAACTAAGTATAACATCAACTATTGCATTAATTAGGTGGTAAAGTAATGCGAGCGTTGATTTAGTGACAATCAATAAATTCCAATAAATGGATTTAGATAATATGTAGAAAAGATGTTTTCGTAGCGGAAATAATAAGTATTGGTGATCAAACGGATGATAAATTTGAAGAATTCTAAATAGTCTGTATAAAATAATTATGCATGCTAGGCAATAGATCATTGGATTGACACTAATTAATATAAATCCTGTAAAGTGAATAAATTATTTATAGGTCAGTTTGGCGTGGATTTGTCTCTGATTTATTGTAGATAGATTTAGCGAGAAGCGTGGGGATAAATTATCGAAATAGGAAACATCACTCGAGCAAATTCAGTTTCGAAAGCAGAAAAATGCGGCGTATGCGATAAATAAATTTATTACCTAATTAGTTTTAATTTATTAATTCAGTTGTAATAATTAGTTTGCTCGTTTTTGAGTCGTCATGCTTTCTAGAGAGAATTATTAAAATTGCGTAATTAGTTTTTTTTTCGTAATCACGTTTATTAATTAAACCGCGAAATATTTTAATGCACACTCTATTTTTTTTCCAAGTTAACTACATCCTACCTCTGCCGCACGTCACATTTTCCAGTATAGTTCTGGTTTAATTACGACGAATATTTCGCAATTTCGAACGGAATTTCACATAAATTATAAAACTTTTACAAAAATTTAACATTCTTTAATATATTGTAGTAATACAACATTTACATAATCTACTTAGATTTAATTTAACCAAAACTCGTTGCTTTCCTTAAAACTAAGTAGAGTTAATATTGGTAAAACCATACCACATTATAATAACCTTAATAAAGCCTGAATATATAAAAAATTCAAGCTTTCCGGAGCTCTATAATATTACTTTATGTATATTAATTTTATAATATTATTTTAGCTCTAGTTCTATCCAAATTTGTCGTTAATATTTTGTCTCATTCAACCTTTTCGGAGCTCTATAAAAGTAATGAGTCTTTTTATGACTACGAAAACAAAACTCATGTGAAACTTGCCAGTTATTTACTTTCAGTTCACCTTCGTGGCACTCAACAAAAACCAGAAAAATAATATTTTCTTAAGATCGAGACTTTCCGATACCTTAAGTGGATAGCCTTAAGTGGATATCTGCAGACGCGTTTCGAGATTTATCTCTCATCAGTTTTAGTCACTCAACTGACAAATTTCACATGAGATTTGTTTTTGGTAGTCCTAAAAAGTCTCAGAAATTTTATAGAGCTCCGGAAAGCTTGAATTTCTTTATACATTCAGACTGTGTTCCGACTTTATTAAGGTTATTATAATGTGGTATGGTTTTACCAATATTAACTCTACTTAGTTTAAAGAAAACAATGAGTTTTGTTAAAATTACTTATATAGAGCTCCGGAAAGGTTAAATGAGACAAAATATTAACGTCAAATTTGTATAGAACTAGAACTTGGAAAGAAGTAAAACTTGCGATGAAGTTTTTTGAGAACTAGATTGAGTAAATTAGACCATTTTTAACGGCGAGATTTCTTTTTTTATTATCTACATAAATTTATGTAAACTATGTCCAAACGACTAACGTTTCTTGATATATTAATCGGCTAAGCAAAATAATGTAGACAATTTTTGTGTCACGATTATTATTAATTTATTGTAATTATGTTTGTTGAAAGTTTCGCGCGAAAATAAGATTTATGCCGTCAAATGCGCGGCGATTTATCATCCGGCATAAATATTCATGCGGCAAATAAATAAAAAAAACGCGAAAATTATTAGATGAAAGTTTTCACAACACATATTTGACAAATAAGTAGGTAGTTACCGCTTAATGAGACTGATAGACTTCGCTTTGCACGGACGTATCCGCGAGTCCGACTTTGATATGCACTTCATCTACATTGCTAAACCATTTTAATAAACCGTTCTTAGTTTAGAAACTTCTGCAATTACTCATTTTACATATACACTTAATAAACACGTTTCAAACTAAATGTATTACATACTACATTTCTCACGAAATACAATTTATTTTCTATCATGTTACCTAGTCTCATTTGTATTGACAAGACTAGATAGACTAGACAGACAAGACTAGACAGATAAGACTAGACAAATAAGACTAGACAGACAGGACTAGACAGACAAGACTAGACAGACAAGACTATGCAGACAAGTCTAGACAGACAAGACTAGACAGACAAGACTAGACAGACTAGACAGACAAGACTAGACAGACAAGACTAGACAGACAAGACTAGACAGACAAGACTAGACAGACAAGACTAGACAGACAAGACTAGACAGACAAGACTAGACAGACAAGACTAGACAGACAAGACTAGACAGACAAGACTAGACAGACTAGACTAGACAGACAAGACTAGACAGACAAGACTAGACAGACAAGACTAGACAGACAAGACTAGACAGACAAGACTAGACAGACAAGACTAGACAGACAAGACTAGACAGACAAGACTAGACAGACAAGACTAGACAGACAAGACTAGACAGACAAGACTAGACAGACAAGACTAGACAGACAAGACTAGACAGACAAGACTAGACAGACAAGACTAGACAGACAAGACTAGACAGACAAGACTAGACAGACAAGACTAGACAGACAAGACTAGACAGACAAGACTAGACAGACAAGACTAGACAGACAAGACTAGACAGACAAGACTGGACAGACAAGACTGGACAGACAAGACTGGACAGACAAGACTGGACAGACAAGACTAGACAGACAAGACTAGACAGACAAGACTAGACAGACAAGACTAGACAGACAAGACTAGACAGACAAGACTAGACAGACAAGACTAGACAGACAAGACTAGACAGCCAAGACTAGACAGACAAGACTAGACAGACAAGACTAGACAGACAAGACTAGACAGACAAGACTAGACAGACAAGACTAGACAGACACGACTAGACAGACTAGACAGAGAAGACTAGACAGACAAGACTGGTCAGACAAGACTAGTCAGACAAGACTAGTCAGACAAGACTAGTCAGACAAGACTAAACAGACAAGACTAGACAGACAAGATTATACCGAGTTATATAGCCCACACTAAAAATCTTCTTTTGTTTTGCCAGTAAGAAAATGTATCGCAGAAGATTTATCTAGTAAGGTTTCGCTGGCGATTATTTATTTTTTTGCGAATTCTTTATCATTTCCTTACAAGCGTCGTCGCCAATTAAAAATCAATTAAGTTTGAGTTACGTCGCGGCAGCGAGATGTCATCTAGATATATACATCGGTTGTGTGCCTACCATGCGCTTACCATCTGCCGGCCACGGTCGCGATAACGACTCGAATGTGTATCAAACACCCATAGATTGCCGTAAACAAACGCCGATCTCTCACCCGTCTAACTGTTGTGTCTCTCTTGTTGCAGCGGCGTCTCACCATTGAGGGTACTATGATCACGATGGAGTGCCAGCCAGGGGGTCACGGGGGGCACCTGGGGCACTCCATGATGCTCGATCCCTCGGCCGGAGTTATGCAACAGCAAGAAGACCACAAGAAGAAAAGTAAGTATTTGTTTCTAATATACTTCTAGTTTCTGGTCAATTTGAAAGTTAAGCGAGTCATGAATTGTTTTGAGTGGTCGCTATAATTTAGTATAATACGTTTGGTGTAGTTAATATCGGAATGGGTAATATATCACGGGGACAAGGATTCGAGTCGATCTTCCTCATGTAACGTTTTGAGATAACGATGGAGTGCATGAAGCGCGGCTTGTCTCCACATATAAATTATTTGCTTATAGGAGAATCGGTTTCTGAACCGAGTTTTTCGACGACACGGCCAAGACGAAAGTAACTGCTATGAGAAAGTCGCAGAACAAATATAAACACGACACGAAATCATCAATAAACACGAGAGAACGATTGGATGAACAGGACAAGACAGGATAAGATTAAACAGATAGTTTAGGTTAGGTTGGGTTAGCTTAGATTAGGTTAATTTAGGTTAAAACTTGACAGACAAGACTAGATAGTCAAGACTAGCCAAACTTCTTCTTTTGTGATAAAATGTATAAGGTAGTTAGAATTATAATGCACTTAAGTGTAGTCGTTGGATGTAGTAATAGCGTGTAGGAAATGAGCGAGCGGGTTTTATAAGATCGGTGGGTGGAAAAGCAATGTGAATTTATTTTTAAACCTTTTTGGGAATTATGGGGCAATTGATTAGGGTAACCGGTGGACATTATCCGAAAATTTATTATTTTGCGAATTTCTTTTTAACTCGCCTGCTTTTTCGTGTTTTTATTGCGCTCGCCGTGGACGTAGTTGGTGTCGAGCGGCGGCTCGGTTTCCCTTTATTACAAAGCGGCCGTCCTAAATACCCCAAATTATTATTATAACTCGCTATTATAGGATACATTACAGGTAACTAAATAAACCATAAATTGCTCCACCAAATTAGATCACTTACTCATTCACAAACTACACACAACCATCTTAATTTATACCAAAACTCCTACACTTTATTCCCATATTGTCTTGTTAGTAAAACGTTGTCTGTCTAGTCTTGTCTGTCTAGTCTTGTCTGTCTAGTCTTGTCTGTCTAGTCTTGTCTGTCTAGTCTTGTCTGTCTAGTCTTGTCTGTCTAGTCTTGTCTGTCTAGTCTTGTCTGTCTAGTCTTGTCTGTCTAGTCTTGTCTGTCTAGTCTTGTCTGTCTAGTCTTGTCTGTCTAGTCTTGTCTGTCTAGTCTTGTCTGTCTAGTCTTGTCTGTCTAGTCTTGTCTGTCTAGTCTTGTCTGTCTAGTCTTGTCTGTCTAGTCTTGTCTGTCTAGTCTTGTCTGTCTAGTCTTGTCTGTCTAGTCTTGTCTGTCTAGTCTTGTCTGTCTAGTCTTGTCTGTCTAGTCTTGTCTGTCTAGTCTTGTCTGTCTAGTCTTGTCTGTCTAGTCTTGTCTGTCTAGTCTTGTCTGTCTAGTCTTGTCTGTCTAGTCTTGTCTGTCTAGTCTTGTCTGTCTAGTCTTGTCTGTCTAGTCTTGTCTGTCTAGTCTTGTCTGTCTAGTCTTGTCTGTCTAGTCTTGTCTGTCTAGTCTTGTCTGTCTAGTCTTGTCTGTCTAGTCTTGTCTGTCTAGTCTTGTCTGTCTAGTCTTGTCTGTCTAGTCTTGTCTGTCTAGTCTTGTCTGTCTAGTCTTGTCTGTCTAGTCTTGTCTGTCTAGTCTTGTCTGTCTAGTCTTGTCTGTCTAGTCTTGTCTGTCTAGTCTTGTCTGTCTAGTCTTGTCTGTCTAGTCTTGTCTGTCTAGTCTTGTCTGTCTAGTCTTGTCTGTCTAGTCTTGTCTGTCTAGTCTTGTCTGTCTAGTCTTGTCTGTCTAGTCTTGTCTGTCTAGTCTTGTCTGTCTAGTCTTGTCTGTCTAGTCTTGTCTGTCTAGTCTTGTCTGTCTAGTCTTGTCTGTCTAGTCTTGTCTGTCTAGTCTTGTCTGTCTAGTCTTGTCTTGTCTAGTCTTGTCTGTCTAGTCTTGTCTGTCTAGTCTTGTCTGTCTAGTCTTGTCTGTCTAGTCTTGTCTGTCTAGTCTTGTCTGTCTAGTCTTGTCTGTCTAGTCTTGTCTGTCTAGTCTTGTCTGTCTAGTCTTGTCTGTCTAGTCTTGTCTGTCTAGTCTTGTCTGTCTAGTCTTGTCTGTCTAGTCTTGTCTGTCTAGTCTTGTCTGTCTAGTCTTGTCTGTCTAGTCTTGTCTGTCTAGTCTTGTCTGTCTAGTCTTGTCTGTCTAGTCTTGTCTGTCTAGTCTTGTCTGTCTAGTCTTGTCTGTCTAGTCTTGTCTGTCTAGTCTTGTCTGTCTAGTCTTGTCTGTCTAGTCTTGTCTGTCTAGTCTTGTCTGTCTAGTCTTGTCTGTCTAGTCTTGTCTGTCTAGTCTTGTCTGTCTAGTCTTGTCTGTCTAGTCTTGTCTGTCTAGTCTTGTCTGTCTAGTCTTGTCTGTCTAGTCTTGTCTGTCTAGTCTTGTCTGTCTAGTCTTGTCTGTCTAGTCTTGTCTGTCTAGTCTTGTCTGTCTAGTCTTGTCTGTCTAGTCTTGTCTGTCTAGTCTTGTCTGTCTAGTCTTGTCTGTCTAGTCTTGTCTGTCTAGTCTTGTCTGTCTAGTCTTGTCTGTCTAGTCTTGTCTGTCTAGTCTTGTCTGTCTAGTCTTGTCTGTCTAGTCTTGTCTGTCTAGTCTTGTCTGTCTAGTCTTGTCTGTCTAGTCTTGTCTGTCTAGTCTTGTCTGTCTAGTCTTGTCTGTCTAGTCTTGTCTGTCTAGTCTTGTCTGTCTAGTCTTGTCTGTCTAGTCTTGTCTGTCTAGTCTTGTCTGTCTAGTCTTGTCTGTCTAGTCTTGTCTGTCTAGTCTTGTCTGTCTAGTCTTGTCTGTCTAGTCTTGTCTGTCTAGTCTTGTCTGTCTAGTCTTGTCTGTCTAGTCTTGTCTGTCTAGTCTTGTCTGTCTAGTCTTGTCTGTCTAGTCTTGTCTGTCTAGTCTTGTCTGTCTAGTCTTGTCTGTCTAGTCTTGTCTGTCTAGTCTTGTCTGTCTAGTCTTGTCTGTCTAGTCTTGTCTGTCTAGTCTTGTCTGTCTAGTCTTGTCTGTCTAGTCTTGTCTGTCTAGTCTTGTCTGTCTAGTCTTGTCTGTCTAGTCTTGTCTGTCTAGTCTTGTCTGTCTAGTCTTGTCTGTCTAGTCTTGTCTGTCTAGTCTTGTCTGTCTAGTCTTGTCTGTCTAGTCTTGTCTGTCTAGTCTTGTCTGTCTAGTCTTGTCTGTCTAGTCTTGTCTGTCTAGTCTTGTCTGTCTAGTCTTGTCTGTCTAGTCTTGTCTGTCTAGTCTTGTCTGTCTAGTCTTGTCTGTCTAGTCTTGTCTGTCTAGTCTTGTCTGTCTAGTCTTGTCTGTCTAGTCTTGTCTGTCTAGTCTTGTCTGTCTAGTCTTGTCTGTCTAGTCTTGTCTGTCTAGTCTTGTCTGTCTAGTCTTGTCTGTCTAGTCTTGTCTGTCTAGTCTTGTCTGTCTAGTCTTGTCTGTCTAGTCTTGTCTGTCTAGTCTTGTCTGTCTAGTCTTGTCTGTCTAGTCTTGTCTGTCTAGTCTTGTCTGTCTAGTCTTGTCTGTCTAGTCTTGTCTGTCTAGTCTTGTCTGTCTAGTCTTGTCTGTCTAGTCTTGTCTGTCTAGTCTTGTCTGTCTAGTCTTGTCTGTCTAGTCTTGTCTGTCTAGTCTTGTCTGTCTAGTCTTGTCTGTCTAGTCTTGTCTGTCTAGTCTTGTCTGTCTAGTCTTGTCTGTCTAGTCTTGTCTGTCTAGTCTTGTCTGTCTAGTCTTGTCTGTCTAGTCTTGTCTGTCTAGTCTTGTCTGTCTAGTCTTGTCTGTCTAGTCTTGTCTGTCTAGTCTTGTCTGTCTAGTCTTGTCTGTCTAGTCTTGTCTGTCTAGTCTTGTCTGTCTAGTCTTGTCTGTCTAGTCTTGTCTGTCTAGTCTTGTCTGTCTAGTCTTGTCTGTCTAGTCTTGTCTGTCTAGTCTTGTCTGTCTAGTCTTGTCTGTCTAGTCTTGTCTGTCTAGTCTTGTCTGTCTAGTCTTGTCTGTCTAGTCTTGTCTGTCTAGTCTTGTCTGTCTAGTCTTGTCTGTCTAGTCTTGTCTGTCTAGTCTTGTCTGTCTAGTCTTGTCTGTCTAGTCTTGTCTGTCTAGTCTTGTCTGTCTAGTCTTGTCTGTCTAGTCTTGTCTGTCTAGTCTTGTCTGTCTAGTCTTGTCTGTCTAGTCTTGTCTGTCTAGTCTTGTCTGTCTAGTCTTGTCTGTCTAGTCTTGTCTGTCTAGTCTTGTCTGTCTAGTCTTGTCTGTCTAGTCTTGTCTGTCTAGTCTTGTCTGTCTAGTCTTGTCTGTCTAGTCTTGTCTGTCTAGTCTTGTCTGTCTAGTCTTGTCTGTCTAGTCTTGTCTGTCTAGTCTTGTCTGTCTAGTCTTGTCTGTCTAGTCTTGTCTGTCTAGTCTTGTCTGTCTAGTCTTGTCTGTCTAGTCTTGTCTGTCTAGTCTTGTCTGTCTAGTCTTGTCTGTCTAGTCTTGTCTGTCTAGTCTTGTCTGTCTAGTCTTGTCTGTCTAGTCTTGTCTGTCTAGTCTTGTCTGTCTAGTCTTGTCTGTCTAGTCTTGTCTGTCTAGTCTTGTCTGTCTAGTCTTGTCTGTCTAGTCTTGTCTGTCTAGTCTTGTCTGTCTAGTCTTGTCTGTCTAGTCTTGTCTGTCTAGTCTTGTCTGTCTAGTCTTGTCTGTCTAGTCTTGTCTGTCTAGTCTTGTCTGTCTAGTCTTGTCTGTCTAGTCTTGTCTGTCTAGTCTTGTCTGTCTAGTCTTGTCTGTCTAGTCTTGTCTGTCTAGTCTTGTCTGTCTAGTCTTGTCTGTCTAGTCTTGTCTGTCTAGTCTTGTCTGTCTAGTCTTGTCTGTCTAGTCTTGTCTGTCTAGTCTTGTCTGTCTAGTCTTGTCTGTCTAGTCTTGTCTGTCTAGTCTTGTCTGTCTAGTCTTGTCTGTCTAGTCTTGTCTGTCTAGTCTTGTCTGTCTAGTCTTGTCTGTCTAGTCTTGTCTGTCTAGTCTTGTCTGTCTAGTCTTGTCTGTCTAGTCTTGTCTGTCTAGTCTTGTCTGTCTAGTTTTGTCTGTCTAGTCTTGTCTGTCTAGTCTTGTCTGTCTAGTCTTGTCTGTCTAGTCTTGTCTGTCTAGTCTTGTCTGTCTAGTCTTGTCTGTCTAGTCTTATCTGTCTTGTCTTATCTGTCTTGTCTTATCTGTCTTGTCTTATCTGTCTAGTCTTGCGTGTCTAGTCTTGTCTATCTAGTCTTGTCTGTGTAGTCTCATCTGCCAAGCCCTAGTTTTGTCTTGTCTATATAATGATGTCGTATCGACATTTGTCTTCTTGATATTGTGCCTGCTCTATCGGTTTAGTTGTGTCTACTCTGAATCTAATTCCGATTTTTTGTTTGTTACAGGAGATAATGGATCCCACGTCGGCTCATCTTCGGGCGACGGTAAGTCTTTTCCGTCGTTTCGCATATATTTATTAATCGCATAATTAGCCATGTTGTTCAATTAGCCGTCGGTGTGATGTGGTCTTCGTGCCGTGCAAATACCATCCTCGTGTCGTGGCCGACGTTTCGCACTTCGCGCGGATATTCCTCGCCGCGGAATTAAATGTTGCGAAATTTACGCGAACTCCAATAACTAATCACGGGATTATTCATAAGGTGTAATTTGAATTGTCGTAACGCGGTTAAATGTTGCCAAACCTAATTACCACCTCGATACCTATTACTTACGATCTTGTATTTTCGATTAGCTAGATTTAATGCAACCGGTCTAATCAAATCGAGTTTCAAATCAAGCGTCAAGTTATTATATTTCCAACTAGATAATATGCTTTGTATGCTTTCCAACTAGATAATATGTATAATATTTAGTTACTATTATTATTATTATTATGCCTAATATCTAGTTAGTATTAGTTACTTACAATATTATGTTTCCTCCTAGTTAATACCGTTAGTCTAGTTAATCATTATTTAATTTAGTTAAACATTAGATAGTCTAGTTAATCATTAGCTAGTCTTGTTAAACATTAGCTGGTCTAGTTATTCATTACCTAGTTTAGTTAATCATTAGCTATTTTAGTTAAAACGTTAGCTCGTCTAGTCTAACCACAAACTAGTAATCTTGTTAATTACCAAATACTACTGCAGTTAATCATTAACTACAAGTCTAGTTAATCATTAACTGCTAGTTTAGTTAAACATTAGCTGCAAGTTTATTTAATCAATTAGTTCTAGTTAATTGTCTGTCTAGTTATTCTAGTTAATCATTACCTAGTCTAGTTTATCATTGCCTAGTCTAGTTAATCATTACCTAGTCTATTATTTATTAACTAGTGTACTGAATCATTTGCTAGTTTTGTTAATAACTAGTCTGATTAATCATTACCTAGTTTAGTTAATCATTACCTAGTCTATTTCATCATTACCTAATCTATTTAATCATTAGCTAGTGTAGTTAATTATTTACTAGTCTTGTTAATAGCTAGTCTAGTTAATTATTACCTAGTCTAGTTAATCATTACCTAGTCTATTGAATCATTTGCTAGAGTAGTTAGTCATTTGCTAGTCTTGTTAATAGCTAGTATACTTAATCCTTATCTAGTCTTGTTAATCATTATCTAGTATAGTTAATCATTACCTAGTCTATTTAATCATTAGCTAATGTAGTTGATCATTTGCTAGTCTTGTTAATAGCTAGTCTTGTTAATCATTACATAGTCTAGTTAATCATTACCTAGTCTAGTTAATCATTACCTAGTCTATTTAATCATTAGCTAGAGTAGTTAGTCATTTGCTAGTCTTGTTAATAGCTAGTATACTTAAACATTATCTAGTCTTGTTAATCATTATCTAGTCTAATTAATCATTATCTAGTCTTTTTAATCATTAGCTAGTGTAGTTAATCATTTGCTAGTCTTGATAATAGCTAGTCTAGATAATCATTATCTAGTCTAGTAAATCATTACCTAGCCTATTTAATCATTATCTAGTGTAGTTAATCATTTGCTAGTCTTGTTAAAAGCTAGTATCGTTAATCATTATCTAGCCTAGTTAATCCTTACCTGGTCTAGTTAATCATTATCTAGTCTAGTTTATCATTACCTAGTCTATTTAATCATTAGCTAGTGTAGTTATTTATTTGCTAGTCTTGTTAATAGCTAGTCTAGTTAATCATTATCTAGTCTAGTTAATCACTACCTAGTCTAGTTAGTCTAGTCTAAGTTATCATTACCTAGTCTATTTAATCATTAGCTAGTGTAGTTACTCATTTGCTAGTCTTGTTATAGCTAATCTAGTTAATCATTATCTAGTCTAGTTTATCATTACCTAGTCTAGTTAATCATTAGCTAGTCTATTTAATCATTAGCTAATGTAGTTAATCATTTGCTAGTCTTGTTAATCATTAACTATTCTAGTTAGTCATTATATAGTCTAGTTAATCATTAGCTCGTCCTCTTAATCAATAACTAGTTTTGTTAATCATTAACACATCTGGTTAATTATTATAATTTCTAATTAATCATTTGCTTTAACCATTAGCTGGTCTAGATAATCATTAACTATTAATCTATTTGACCGGCACCTACTAGAATAGTTAAATCTCAATTACTAGAAAAGTTAGGTTATAACCAAATAAATGAATAATTGTTTGAATATGATTTCGACGTGGTCTAAATAGTGAACAATTTGAATGTCCTGTTTTTACATTTTTTCTTACTAAAAGTTGTTCGTGGTCTAAAAACCGAACGCTATATTGTCAACCGGGTAAAAACCAAGCGAGGTTTCAAAATCTGATTAGTTTTAGACGTTGGGCAACGGCCGTTACTTGCACTTTGTTCTCGCAGCTTTGAAGGTTTTTTCTCGCTGCCGCGTCTTCTCGCACCCAATCCGTTTCAGTAATTGAAAAACAATCTCCTCTTGTTTTTCAACGCACGCTCCATTGAAACAGTTAGTCACAACACAGAAGTAATTGTTAATAACTGTCTATTACCCAATATTTAGTTACTAAATATATTTAGTAATATTTAGTACTAAATAAATCAGTAAGTACTAAATAAATCAGTATGGAACTTCCTAGGCTTGTTTAGGCTAAATCTTTTCTAATCTCTTTGTCTAGGCTTACCAGATCTTATCTGGTCTTCTCCAATTTTGTTTAATCTTGTCTAGTCTTGTTTAGTTTAGTTTTATTTAGTCTTGTCTTGTCTTGTTTGGTATAGTCAGGGTTCATAGTCTGGTTCTTTTAATTTTGGCGCCCTTGGCTATAAACTAATTAGCGCGCTAGTGCAGATTTTTTTCCTTTACATGTGGTATAATACCTTGCTTGTTGCCAAATTTCATGATTCTAGGTCAAAGGGATGTACGATATAGGTTTTGAATCACTTGTGAAATCGCAAAATATGCGACATAAACGGTCATATCTTTTGATCGGGTTGACTTACAAGTTTGATTTTTTCACAACCAAAAGAGACCGTAGACACGGGTATTTAGTATAAATTTCAACTTGATACCTCCACGCGTTTCTGAAAAATTGGGTCTTTACAGACAGACAGACAGACGGGCAGGCGGACAACAAAGTGTCTATAAGGGTTCTAACTCCTATAAAGTCCTATAAGGGTTCTGCTTTCCTTATGAGGTACGGAACCCTAAAAACTAGATTAAAACTATAAAAAATGCAATCTCCTGTTATGCTACCTCGCTCAGCGGTCTTACTTGTGGTGTGCATTCATCCTTTCGCGAATTTATTAATTGAGCTATGGAGATTTAAGCATATTTAAAAATTCCTCATTTTTACGTTCGTAGCGTCCCTTAAGTTACGGCGCCCCTGGGCTGTAGCACAAACAGCCCATAGGGTTAGTATGGCCTTGGGTATAGTCTTGACTGGTCGTGTCTAACAATGTAGATTACAGGTGTAAATCAATAGACTGAGGAAAAATAGTTTATATGGAATGCAAAATATTGCCATTTTTCATTTAGAATTGAGACTTGTTTATTGATAATTTCGATTTAGTTTTCAATCTAGACTGGATAAAAAGAGACCATTGTTCCCGGTGTCTTTCACTCGCGAGCCTTGTGAAAGCTCGCGCGGATCGAACGATTTTTCTCCGGCCCATTCGAAAGTATTTAGTCGACTTGCGTCCGTACATAGTGAACGGTAATACCTACACTGTTCATTTATTATTTCAACTAAATTACAAATCTAAATATTTTCTTTACCTTGTCCGTGTAGTCTTGTATGTCTAGTATTGTCTCTCCTAATAAGTCTTTCATGTATACTTTTTATATACCGGATCCCCGGATTATAGATCCGATCCGATATATTGGTACGGGATCCCCTGTAAACGTTTAGTGATGCAAGATCCGCTAGAATATTCGATACGGATTGTAATCCCCGGGTCTATATATATATATATATATATATATATATATATATATATATATATATATATATATATATATATATATATATATATATATATATATATATACAGGGTGATTCGGGCGGAAATGGAAGTATTTTAAAGACATGTCCAGGAAGCAAAAATAAGCAAAATAAGCTCATATGTTCAAGTCAGATTTTCATTTGTTTTAGAGATAAATAGGTTTTTCTTTTTAAAAAGTTAATTAAGTTAAATTTGACAACGTTGTCCTAAATGCCAATTTGAAATAAATTGTCATTTATAGCGCGGGATGCGCTACTAGTTCGCATTCTTAATGCTGTGGCGTTAATTAGAGCGAATCATCGTTCACTGAAACTCGCTGCCAGGTCCATTTATAAACGCGCAAATAAATGTATCGAAATGGGTGGTGGAGTTTTTGAAAATTTATAAGTTCAGTAGTACATTTTCCTTTAATTTTATAAATTACTATTGTTCAAAATATCTATGAAACGAATGAAAATCGGAATTGAACATATGAGCTTATTTTTGCTTCGTGGACATCTCTTTAAAATACTTCCATTTCCTCCCGAATCACCCTGTATATATAGATATTAAATCAAAATAAATGAACTATTTGAAATGGAATGAAATTGATATGGTTATTTTATTCGCGTTTAATGTGAAAAATATCGGTTGTTTATTGATAAGATCGACAAGAAATGGTTGGCTAAGTGCTGATAAAGCCGGCACGATTGTCCGCAGAAAACCAGTCGGCCGGGGAAAATAATCCGCTCAATTACGTTTCAGCTCCGCGGATTCCGCCGAATAATATTAAACCCACGCCGCGTCTGTTTATTAACAAGCAAGAGAACCGAAAACTGCATAAACACGTAGTAAAACTAATTCGGAATTATCTAAACTAACTGTAATAACAGTTTGCGTCTGCGGCGAAAATCGCTTGAGTTTATCTTAACTGTTTCACAATCGAACATAAACCGAAAGTTGAAGTTGTCTGAATCGTTAATGAAATCCAACAAAGCATTTCTGTTAAGCATCATTTTGAGTTAGACACGAACTAGTAGACAATTACAGATATTGACAGAGCAGTTGCACAATTTCGCAAACTTTCGATTTTCACGATAAGGGCAGAAGTCAATCGGTTGCGATTTGTACGGGAATCACTTAGCCGACACACAATGAACGACTTATTAACCAATAACGGCTCCAATTAGACAATTGGTTGGGAAACCGAAGATGATTGAAATCGCGGCTCAGATCCGTTGACACGATAAGATTCAATCCGGGTAAAACGCGCGCGGCCAAATTTGGTCATAATATTTAACGAGGAAGTAAAAGTACGCTAGGTGAGGATCATTAATAACGTTCAATTAAACACTATTACCGCCCGTTTCTCAAAATGCATTGTTAGAATGTCGCGCACATTGTGGATTAGTTAGTGCGAGAGTGTGTTCGGTTTTTTTCTTCTTCTTTGACACGGTTGCATAACAGAGGCGGGTGAGGTCATCGGTAACCGTGTCCAGGTCATCCTGCTCCTGCTCTCGACATCACGCACTTGCTACACCTCAAGACCCAACACAAATTCCAACAACTAATCTCAAAACCAACTTAAACGAACTATAACCAGCAAATATTAGACAAACGTGATTAAATAAATTACGATTTGACAGGCAAATCTAGATAGACTGACTAGACAGAGTAGACAGACTAGACAGACTAGACAAACTAGGCAGACTAGGCAGACTAGACATCCTAGACAGACTATAGACAGACTATAGACAAACTATAGACAGACTATAGACAGACTATAGACAGAATATAGACAGACTGTAGACACACTATAGACAGACTATTTGACAGACTATAGACAGACTATAGACAAACTATAGACAGACTATAGACAGACTATAGACAGACTATAGACAGACTATAGACAGACTATAGACAGACTATTTGACATACTATAGACAGACTATAGACAGACTATAGACAGACTATAGACAGACTATAGACTGAGTATAGACAGACTATAGACAGACTATAGACAGACTATAGCCGGACTATAGACAGACTATAGACAGACTATAGACAGACTATAGACAGACTATTTGACATACTATAGACAGACTATAGACAGACTATAGACAGACTATAGCCGGACTATAGACAGACTATAGACAGACTATAGACAGACTATTGAGAGACTATTGACAGACGATAGACAGACTATAGACAGACTATAAACAGACTTTAGACAGATTATGGACAGACTATAGACAGACTAGACAAGACTAGACACCCAAGACTATACATTCAAGACTAGACAGACGAAACTGGATAGACTATACAGATAAGACTAAAAATTTTCAGCAAACAACTGATTCCATCCAGAATCCTATGTGGCAGGTGATTTACAATGGACTTTTGTTGAAATGGAATTTTGTTACAAAAGCTGGTAAGAGCGAGGTGGCAGGGGTAACAACTTAGAATAGATTGGGACATATGAGGAACCAACATATAGTGTACAGATGGACTTTCTACGGATGACATTGTTGAGCCTTACAAGAAAACTGAGTGCCCGATTTTCACTATCGTGGAGACTATCGGGGCTCTGATCGAACAAGTGGAGGACCTGGAAAAAGCCGTCGGGGCTAGTAGTCCAAGTATCAAAAGGGAAGTTAGGGAGATTGCAACGAAAGTCAAAAACCGCTAGCTCGCTAGATCGGTCGCTAGCTCGTTAGAGCAGCACCGCTTCGAGCCTATCCAGAAGCTAATTTTCGACGTCGAAGTCCAAGTAAGGGAGGTGAACAGGGAGGAAGAAAACAAATGTGCAACGACTTGCAACGCTATTGAAACGTGAAATTAAGGTTAGAAATCTAAGATCTGCTTACGGAGATAGCCAAATAGCAACTGTCGCAGGACACGGGACTTCTTGCCAGGGAATGGAACGGACCGGACAGGCTAAAGATGTGCATTAGATGCGGGCGTGATGGACATACTGCACAGGACTGCAAGGAAAACGAGTTTTGCCCCATATGCAATGTGGAGGGTCACAGAACACATTCGGGAGCGTGCCCGGCTTTTAGAAAGGTGCGGTCGGAGGCTAGGCGCAGAAAAAATAAGCAGAAATGACTCTACAGTTGGTGGTGGTTAAAGGTGATGGGTGGCTCAATTTGTCAAGGACTTGGCACTCCAGTCAGACAGCAAGTGGTTTAATTAGAAACGAATGAGTTCAACCGATCACTCAATTGCCCTGCCCGGTCTAGGCAACTGTGAGCTCTCATCTGCCTAAACCCTTCTCTTAAGAGAGGGAGAGTTACCTAATAGGGTAGAAAACAGCTACAATGTGAAATGTGAAGATGAGTCTCTTCAGTTCCTGCAAATCAACGTGTTGCGCAGTCGAGCTGCTCAGGACTTAATGAGAGCCACAGCTCATGAAACGAAAGTGGATATCACCATAATCAGTGAACCGCACAAGAAGTCAATCAGTCAAGGGATATTGGTTCGCCGATCAAAGGAAGGATTCGGCTATTATCCTTAATAATCCAAATATACCCGTTAGATTATATGATGATTAATACGAAATAATCGTATTCAGCCGCTATCTGTCACCAAACGACAGCCTACAAAAACTAGAGCTATCGCTGGCCGCGCTCAGCCAGGAAATAAGGTGCAAAACATAACCTACGGTAGTGGTGGGTGGACTTCAATGCGAAATCCCCATATTGGGGATGCCCAACATCTGATACTGATACTGTTCAACACGATAAGTTAATAGCTATACTGAACGATATGTGCCTGGACGGACGAGACATTAGGATAATCACCAACTTGTATTGGAATCAGAAAGCTGACATTAGAATTAACGGCCAGACATCTGAAGAAGTGCCTATTATGAGAGGAGTCCGACAAGGCTGTGTGCTCTCGCCCCTGCTGTTTAATTTGTATGCAAACAAAATTTTCAGAGAAGCCGTCGAAGACAGAACAGAGGGTATAATTGCTAATGGAATGGTCATCAACAATCTAAGATATGCGGACGACACGGTCTTACTGGCAACAGATAAACATGATTTACAGGCACTCTTAGCAGCGGTTACAGAGCATAGACAACAAATGGGTCTACGATTAAATATAAGGAAGACCAAATGGATAGTTGTCAGCAAAAACAAAAATATGGCCGACAACTTAACAGATATCAGCATAAATGAAGAAATAGGGCAGAGAGTACAAAAATATAAATATCTGGGCTGCTGGGTGAATGAAAAATGGGACTTAACTCAAGAAATCAAAAGCAGAATAGAACAGGCACGAACATCCTTCAGGAGCATGCAAAAACTGCTTACCAACAGAGCTCTAAAAATTCCCTTAAGAATACGCCTATTACGTTGCTATGTCTTTAGCATATTGTTCTATGGAATGGAAGCATGGACCCTCACTGACTCAATATGCAAAAGGATTGAGGCCTTCGAAATGTGGACTTACCGAAGAATGCTGAGGATATTGTGGATGGAGAGGGTTACGAATGAGGCGGTTCTACAGCGTATGAATAAACAAAGAGAGGTACTTAATATCATAAAAAGAAGAAAGCTGGAGTACTTTGCCCACGTAATGAGAAATCCGAAATATGAATTGCTCCAAATTATTATTCAAGGAAAAATAGAGGGAAAGCTTGGCCCTGGGCGCCGAAGAACATCTTGGCTCAAAAATCTCCGCCAATGGTATGGAGTAAACACCACGACACTCTTTAGATCGGCTGTGGACAAAGTGAGGATCAAGCGAATGATCGCCAATGTTCTGGGAGGACACGGCACTTGAAGAAGAAGAAAAAGAAACTACTGATAAGCGAGGAGACATTGTGCTATACTGGGTGGCAGAACTAGACTTCTTCGTATGCAATGTTGGAAATTCACCCACTTTCGAATGCAGGAGTAGCTCCGAGTAGCTCCTCCATACTGGACATAACTCTTACTTCGGGGAAACTGGTAGGAAACATTAGAAACTGGCAGGTACTCACGCGGGAAACGTTAAGTGGCTACAAGTACATATTTTATCAAATATCTGTAGATATTTATCTCAAATTGCCAAGCTACATAAAAATTCACAGGAGTTGGCATGTAGAAAATATGAAGAAAAATTTATAAATAGACTGAAGGAGGAAGTAAACATCACAAACGAACGGTCCCCAGAAGAACTTATCTCAGTCTTGGAGAGAATATGTAATGCCACTTTTGCCCCGAGGAAAAAATACAGAAAAGGAGCGATATTGGTGGAGCGATGAAAAGGAGCTGAAATGAAAGTCTTGTTTATTGCCGGAAGACGTACCTACCAGCGGAAACTTAAAAGAAAGGTAAACGCAGAGTCAGTAGAATTGCATAGAAACTTGTATTCCACATCGAAAAAGGCGCTACGTACGTATCTAGGCGTTATAAAGGCGCTACGTACGTATGTAGGCGTTATAATGGCGCTACGTATCTACCAAGCCAAAAGGGAACACTTGCGACAACTCTGCAATAAAATTGACCAAATGTCTGGGGTGACGCGTATTCGATTACTACACGGAAGCTCAAAGTGAGGCACCCGAAACTGCAACTAACGCTGTAACAGATGACAGATGTCCAACTCACTAAAAGCTACAATGGGAACTACAGGAAGTAAGGGAAGTATTAGAATCCCCTAGGCAAGTACTACTTAGAGCCAGTAAACGACTTAGAAACGTCAGAATACCAGGCCCAGATAACCTTCCTCCCGAAATTATCAAATTTGTGGTAAACAGCCAGCCATACTTAATTTTAGAAACAATCAACAGAAGACTAAGAAGCGGAAATTTACCTGAAAAGTGGAAAAAGCCATTCTGGTGTTTCTAAGGAAGGGAGAAAAACTTAAATGAAAGTCTGCCTCCTATCTCAGGATGTCGCAGGTAAGCTCCGTGAACAAATGTTGCTTGATAGAATCAAGACAGAGCTTGATAAACGCAAACAGCTCTCGGACAGACAATATAAGTTCAGGGAAGGAAGGTCGACAGTTTATTATAGTGACCACACGTCCCGATTTTTGCGGGACAGTCCCGCTTTTTGGAGGACAGTCCCGCGTCCCGCCGATTTTTAAAAATGTCCCGCTTTTTAGAAAATATCTGTATTTCTTATTTTAAATGTACTGTAATATATAAAATAAGATTTTTTCACATATTCCCATAAAATCTCCTTTTTTTAGTGTCACGCAATGTAATTTTTTAATATCCTCCTATTGAACTGTCCATTCTTCCAAGTTATTATATAGACAGACAGATATCCAGATATTCCAAGCAGTTATAAAAAATTCATAGTTCTTTCAGAAAAACCGGTCGCTTAATGGTTTAATTTATCAGTACAGCTTAGTTTTTATGAACAACAAGTGAATGGTTAACAAATTGTTCACAAAAGCAAAGCTTTACTGATGAGATATAAATCTCGAAACGCGTGTACAGATACTACCCACTTAAGGTATGGGAAACACATGATAAAAAACAATTTTATTTTTCTGTTTTTTTGTTGAGTGCCACAAAGGTATAAAGATTCATTACTGTTATAGAGCTGCGGAAAGGATGAGTATATTTATATATTCAGGCTGTGTTCCGACTTCATTAAGCTTATCAAAATATTTTGAAAATGGTAGAAGAATACGTGTTGTCCTTTCCAGGAACAAATGCAACAACAAAGTGTTTTTTCTAGTATCAATAAAATATGGACAACTGAAAGAAAACAGTTGAACATTAAACTTTATAATAATAATTTGACCAATTCATGTGAGAAATTTTACAATATTTTAATAAATGATCCGAGTATTCTCTTTTAAATTCTCTCATTTCTCAAAAGTTTGACCGTGAAAGAAAATAATACTTTTTTTAAATAAAACATTTAAATTTATTAAAAATTGGTAGTATAATTTTCAAATTATTGTTTTTTACAAAATATTTTTATAGTTACCAATAATGAATAATAAATAAATTTTTCTATATTTATAGACAAATATATGGAATGTATACAATAATAGTAGTTTATGATACAAGTGTGTGAAGAAGGGCTTTTATGCATGAGGTGCGAGTTTTATGTAATCGCAATGAGTGCACGTCCGAAAATTTATTTACATGTTTTTTGTTTAGTGACGCAAGTTGTTACCATAGTAATAACAAACAGGAATCATTTAATAATGAAACTCGATTTTATTTACATTGGATTTTACCACACGATTTAGATCCTTTTACACACGATTATAAAAAGGCATCCTTACAATAATATATTCATATACATATAAGTTTTCATTTTGGTGGGTGAGTAGATAAAATATATTTTTTGAATTATCGGTCTGCTTTCATAACTCAATTATAATTCGCATTTCATCCCATTTGTCTCGCTTTGTCTCAATGAAAATGTGGTCACTTTATAGTTGATGCTATCATGAGAGTTGTTGGAATGGCAGGGAAAGCTTCAGCTGGTACGCGGACAACATATAGCGTATTGATAACCCTCGATGTGAAAGACGAATTCAGCTCGGTCGAATGGCGAAATATCATGGAAGAACTGACTAAGAGGAACTTTCCTCCATACCTGCGATTAATTCGCAGTCATTTATCCAACAGGAAAATTTTATGCGAAGTTGGCACTGAAATCGCAGATTACGAAGTATACAGTGGTGTTCCACAGGGCTTTGTCCTGGGTCCTACATTGTGGAATATCCTGTACGACGGCGTGTTGAGACTAATTTTTCCGGACGGAGTGCGAATAATAGGATTTGCCGACTACCTAGCCATTGTTGACGATACGGAAGAGATAATAAGTCGCGAAAACATGGCCATTAAACAAGTGGAAAAAAAAAGATTAAAATTAGCTGCCCAAAAATCAAACAACAGAGCAATGGCAGAAAATCAATTTCCAATGGTGGAAAATCAATCACAGCTTTACTGTTAATATGCAACAGAACCGTTGTACCTATTAGTTTTAAAATTAAGGAGATAGTAATCACTTCCAAAGAAGCAATTACATACCTGGGACTAACTACTGACAGAAAGTTCTCCTTCAAGGAATACTTCAAAAGAATTATGGCAAAGGCCGTTAAAACCACATCAGCTTTGAAAAAGCTAATGCCCAATACTAGTGGACCAAAAAGTAGTAGGATAAGGCGGTTTTACTCGGTGGTCCAAGCCACTATGCTGTACAGAGCTCCGGTCTGGGCAAGAGCCGTTACGAAAACAACCATTAAAAACACGCAATATGGCCATTCGAGTATGCAGCGCTTAGAACAATATCTAGGGACGCCGTACTAGTCATCGCCGGAGTTGCACCAATAGAATATCAAATACAAGAAAGAGTTGAAATGTACAAGACCAAAAACTCCACAAACAGAGAACACTACAGAAGAAGCGCAAAGGACTAAATGTTTGCACTATGGCAAAAGCACTGAAAATCTGAAAAAAGACCCTGAACAAAACTCGTAATACCTAATAATGTCCTAATAATGTATGAATATGTAAATCCTAATAATCTATGAAATTATGGGCAACACGCCAGCATGGAGATGTTTCCTATCACCCAACTCAGGATCTTAGCCGCCATGGATGTTTCCGGGAGTACTTGCATAGGATTGGCAAGGCCTCCGACGACTATTATGTGTACTGTGGGAAAGCAGACACAGCACAACATACCATTTTCGAATGCGAAAGGATTTGACTCCAGAAAAAGAAAAGTGGATGAAACAGACAAACTCGACGCTCGAAGTACATACCTTAGTAGACGTAATGCTTAAATCAGCACAGTACTCATTCGATGTATGTCATACGTTGTCTGTTAGAAAGGTATTCGATCTTTAGCCGGTAAACAAAAACTGGCATATCTAGAGCTTTGAAAACCTAATCACCCACAAAGTCTCCTTGGGACTCCACACACTTCTCCCAGCGGTGCCGCCATTGTTGGAAGCATTCCGAAAAAAACTCTTTCGGAATTGACTTTAACTCTGCTGTCGTTGCAGCCATAATGTCCCTCTTGTCTGAAATCGCGTACCTTTCAATGGCTTCTTGACTTTGGGGAATAGCTAGAAGTCGCAGGGGGGCATATCAGGAGAGTAAGGAGCCTGTCGAACCAGAGGAATCTGGTTTTTCGCCAAAAAATTGTGAACCAAGTGCGAAGAATGTGCTGGAGCATTGTCGTGATGGAGTCGCCAATTTCCTGATGACCACAACTCCAGTCGCAATTTCTCGGATAGTCACACGACGGTCCCGCATCACCACAGCGTTCACTTTGGCAATGACATGGTCATTTCGGCATGTTGATGGCCGAACAAAGCGTGGTTCGCTTTCCACCGATGTGCGACCGTCTTTAAACTGGTTGTGCCACTCCTTAATCTGTGTGATGCCCATAGCATCGTCACCGAAAGTCGTCTGAATCTTCCGAATGGTTTCCACCTGTTTGTCGCCCAGTTTCTGGCAAAATTTGATGCAGTAGCGCTGCTCCAGTCGTTTTACTTACATTGATAAACCGACGAGAGCACTACACATTACGGCACTAATGCTCGACACTGCTCGACAGCAACTGACGCTATCTACAGGCGAGAAAAAATGCACGCATGCGCACGAAGGTTCAAGGTCGGCTCATGCAAGCGCGCTCGATTCAGATCCATCAAGTTTTAAAAGTAAGGTCGGATACTTTTATAACAGACCACGTATACCGAAAACATGATAAGAGAGATTAATACACAAAAAGAACTCGACGAACAACGGCGTATGCACAGGCAAAAATAAACAGTTTAAATCCAATAGTTAAGTTCCAGAACTGCTAAACACTCATAGAGAGGGGATGTATGGACAAAAATATAGAATCTTATCGTACGAAAACGACATCTTGAGGTTACGCTTACAGCGGTACCAAGATGCCTGTGATTTCAGGAGGGCCACTTTTGAAGTTCTCAAAAAAAATACAAGACCAGACAAACAAGAGTAGACAAACAAGTTTAGACAGACAGGGTTAGACAGACAATATTAGACAGACGAGACTAGAGGGGCAAGACTAGGCAGACAAGATTAGACAGACAAGTCCAGACAGAAAAGACTAGACAGACAAGACAGAACAGACAAGACTAGACAGACAAGACTAGACAGACAAGACTAGATAGACAAGATAAGACATACAAGTCTAGACAGACAAGACTAGACAGACAAGACTAGACAGATAAAATTAGACAGAGAAGGCTAGACAGACAAATTATTTACGAATTTTACTAGCCAGTTAATTTTAACTTGATTTTACTTCAAACCTGGTTAAACAAGAGGAAACTTATTATTAAGTTTCGATTAGCTTAAATTAGCTGTAATTATTACGTATACTGGGTCAAGTTATGTCTTGTTAAGTTAGCACAACACGTTGAATGCCACGGTGGTTATCGGTAACCGGCACTAAGTTTATTTGTAGTGGCACGGAGTTAGCGGTGACCGGAGAAGCCAGGATTCCCAACCTTATCATCAACCAAAATTCGGATTTGTTTTTGATGTTAGTCTTGCAAATCTGAGAAAATAATTGTGCAATTTTTTCAAACAGATAAACTTAATAAAGGAATAACCAAGGACTACCTTTTGGTAGTCTTAAAAAGACTTATTAGTATAGAGCTCCGGAAAGATTGAGTATATTTTTATATTCAAGCTTTGTTTCCTTTTTATTAAGTTTATCTGATTATCTATAATGTTGTATGGTTCTACCAATTAAAAAAATATTTCAAACAGATTTTGCTAAACCACAAATTCTCAATAAATGTTGCTCCCTGTGAAAAAAATTGAGGATGTCGGCGCTAAATCAGAAAATTTGTAAAATAAAAATACGTTGCACGCTAGTAGAACATAGCGTGTAACGTTTTGTTCTGTGCTGTGTGGTCGATTGCATCTTTATTTTTAAAATTTGTGAAGATTCGACAAGAAATCTGTCGTAGTCGATTTTTGTTTGTCATGTAAACAGCAAGGTAGTATTAGTAGTTACCGTAAAATATAGTAAAGCTTATCACGACGGCTACGTGTGGTCGATTGCATCGCGGTACGATTCTTCATATAGACTCGCGATATGTAACCAATAATCATTTTGTCTGTGCTACAATCGCCCAGACATTTTCCCGGCTGAATCTATGCCACAAACTGAACAATGGGTCGACTGGCCGCACTGATAACTACGCTAAAATCTTTTTCCAACCTACCTAGATTTATTCTCTTTGAGGTAGGTAACTCCAATAGATAAATTGAGACGTTAAAAACTTTTGCACAAAAAATTGCAGAATCTTCAATACCTATAAATTTATAGTTTCTGCGATAAATTATCTTAATTCCCTTTTATAAATCACCCGATAGCCTGGCGACCTCGTAAAATTTCAATCGTTTTTGACATTTAAATTGCGCTCGATATTAAATCTCTTCGTTTTTGATGTAGTGCACGTACGCAGCGCCGCAACAACTAGATACTCCTCCGAAGGAAAACTCTTTTTAATTAGACTCCGTGCCATTATAAATTCACTACACTTTAATTTATATCACGACTCGCGAGTCTCGCACCGGATTATTACCGTCCGAAAAGATTTACCAATCTGCAATTTGCTGAATTCATTTATTCTTTGTTGCAAGGATTACTCAAACTTAATTAAAACACAAATCACTTTACAAAATTCTAGTTCACTTACAGTAAACAAGTACACTTGGATCATATATCAAACTGTTGATAATGTAAAAATGTTGATTAAACTTTTGTTCTGTGTTGATTTTTTTGTTTGCATGGAAATAAAATTTATTGTATCTGTGGATAATCTGAAACGACCGCAAGCGATTTTCTAATGGTAATTGTGCATTTGTTACTTTCATCATGTTCTCAATGGCTATTAAATTGTTGGGCAAATACAGAAACGAAACAAAATTTTCGAATTTGGTTTTGCGAATTTTTGGTGTAAATTACGAACGGAATTTTAAAAACTTAACATATTTTTTAAATATATGTCAGGTTTCACTAAACTTGGTCTTCAAGGTTTCATCTTGAATAGACTTTTAAGACTCTAAGACAAGAGTTGGTCTTTGAGATTTAATCTTGTTTGGTTATGTAGACAAAATCATCTCAACTCTTTTATCTTCCTTCCTGGACAACTTGTCAATTTTCACTTGAAAGTCTGCCAAATTCTGTGTTAGACGTAGATTAGATAGATTAGAAATAATCTATTAAACAAATCAAGATAGTGTTTGAATAAAGTTATGAAGAAAAGAAGGGAATTGAATGTAGATAGCGGTCGAGATTGAACACAGCAAACAGCGCATATAGTTAGAATAATAAGAAAAAGATTGTATAAAGCTATAAATAGGTAACTAGAGTAAGTATTACGCTTTCTATTTATGAATTCCTGATAACGTTTAGAGCGCCACCTACGCCAGAAACGGGCAGTTATTTATTAAGGCGATTTCCTCTACCTCTTTGCTCGCGTCGAACTGCACACGCGTTTTCTTTCGCATTTATTTATTTACACCAATCGCACGCCAACAACAGGTGTGAAACTAAATGTTTATTGCGTATACGACTACTGCCAGCACCCATGCGTTATTAATAACTCTTGAAGTTCTTTTAACAAGGGAACTGTTCCATATTCGAAATATTGTCTGTCTAGTTTTGCCTGTCTAGTCTTGTCTGTCTAGTCTTGTCTGTCTAGTCTTGTCTGTCTAGTCTTGTCTGTCTAGTCTTGTCTGTCTAGTCTCGTCTGTCTAGTCTTGTCTGTCTAGTCTTGTCTGTCCAGTCTTGTCTGTCTAGTCTTGTCTGTCTAGTCTAGTCTGTCTAGTCTTTTCTGTCTAGTCTGTCTAGTCTTGTTTGGCTAGTCTTGTCTGTCTAGTCTTGTCTGTCTAGTCTTGTCTGTCTAGTCTTGTCTGTCTAGTCTTGTCTGTCTAGTCTTGTCTGTCTAGTCTTGTCTGTCTAGTCTTGTCTGTCTTGTCTTGTCTGTCTAGTCTTGTCTGTCTAGTCTTGTCTGTCTAGTCTTGTCTGTCTAGTCTTGTCTGTCTAGTCTTGTCTGTCTAGTCTTGTCTGTCTAGTCTTGTCTGTCTAGTCTTGTCTGTCTAGTCTTGTCTGTCTAGTCTTGTCTGTCTAGTCTTGTCTGTCTAGTCTTGTCTGTCTAGTCTTGTCTGTCTAGTCTTGTCTGTCTAGTCTTGTCTGTCTAGTCTTATATTTCTAGTCTTGTCTGTCCAATCTTGTTTGTCTAATAAGTGACTAGTTCTAAAACAGATAAGAATTGTAAGCACAATTTGAAGTTTTTGAGGAAATGAATTGTCAACTTTTGTTTAATTTATTAATAATAAACACATTTACGGCAAATTCCTGATTGCTGATCTGCCAATTAGCATTGTGTGTTTGCGTAAATATAGACGTTAATAAATAAATTGGATTCGAATAAATAAATTTCGTGGGATATGAAAGACGTTAAGTGGCCGGATTGGAAATTTATGTTTCCGATGGATATAACTCATAGACGGAGCGAGATTTAAATGAATGTGCGTATTATGCGATAAATCTTTTTAAATAAGTCCGCACATTTTATTCACCGTCAACGTTATTCAACGATGTATTCATTGATTGCCTCATATTAATCACCTCATTAATCTATTGCCTCTTATAAACATCTTGCTGGATTGTTAAACACATTTTATTGAAAAACTTAAGCGTCTTCAGTTTGTTATCTAAAATGTTATAGTGCACCTAAATACTAAATTAGATATTCAGTTGCGATTCAGAGTCGCCATAATTTAGTCAGGATAGTATAGATGTGTATAAAGAGATAGTGCGCTAATTTTGCAAAGATAAATCCAAGTTCTAATTATTACCTTTATAGGTGTACTCGAGTGTTATCTGCAGCGTATTAACGGTGTTTCGATATTTTGCAAAATGAGAGGATATCTCTACGATGGTTTCGTAGTGGTTTTTTGCGGGAATACGCAGTTAATTTTCAATAGATATTTATCAAATTCCGGAGCATTCGAGATGTAATTACATCGGAGTGTGTGTGTGTGCACGTAATCTCAATGCGATCTCGCCAGCAGTTTGTAATGGTAAAGTGCAGCAGGTTCAATCATAGACCGTTCAAAACTCGTTGCTTATAATTACCCAGGCTCGAGACCGAACGGACTCTGTTTACTTCCTTTTTGCTCGGACGCCAACAAAAAATGTTGCAAATCTGTACTTCCATCTGTAAATTACAATTAAAAAAAAATTTAACTGAAAATAGGTTTTAAGTATCTATAGAATTCTTTCAGTTTTCTACATGAAATGTAATTCTCTACTTTTTTTTTCTCTTCTCTTTCTCTTCCTCCACTTCTTTTCCTCTTCTCTTCTCTTTCTCGTTATTCCACTTCTCTTTTCTTCTAAAGCTTTATTTGTTAAGTCAAGACAAGACCAGGCAAGACTAGACTAGACTAGACAAGACCAGACAAAGCAAGACTAGACCAGACAAGATCAGTCAAGACCAGACAAAACGAGACAAGATCAGACAAGACCAGACAAGATCCGACAAGATTAGACAAGACCAGACAGACCAGACCAGTTTAAAATATGTAAAATTCTTAATGTTTTGTTTTAATCCTGATTATCTGGATTTTTTGATAACCCGGCGCTTGACTAGTCCCTTATGTGACGGTTTATTAAGATTATACTGTAATACCAGAAATTATAAATAAATCATTCCTTAAAAAATCCAAGCAATCCTTTGTATATCATGTATACAATAAACATATTTCTTCATCTTCCTCCAAACAAATATAACTGAAATATTCTATACTATTTTTTTTATTTTTTGCAGTTTATCTCGAAGAGATGGATAATGATTCAGGTATGCTGAAACCAAACAAATAATTCATTAAAAACTCTCAATTTTTACGAACAATTTTCTTAACAATTTTTTACGTTCGTATCACAATAACGATTGCCGTAGAAGGAAACTATTCGGTGCAGTCCGCGCTTATCTCGACTCACAATCGCCGACTTCACGTGCTCCATTTTGTTATAAACATTTCGTGTCTGCAACATAATCGTAAATAATATGTTATTATTTTCAAATTTATTATCATTAAAGACCGAAAACTCATTTCGCCAGCTACGCCACGGACTCGTTTCAAAATTTAATGAACAGATAAGCTATACAACACGAACCACATGAACACATAACATCAGGATACATTGGGTAAGTTTAAATAAGACTAGACAAGATAATATTAGACAAGACAATACTACACATGGTTTGGAAAGACAAGACAAGATTTGGTAAAGACAAGACTTGAAAAGATTTTGCAAAGACAAGATTTGGTATAGAGAAAATTTGGTAAAGACAAGATTTATCAAAGACAAGATTTGTCAATGAAAAAATTTGGCAAAGACAAGATTTGGTAAAGAAAATATTTGACAAACACAAGATTTGGTATAGAGAATATTTGGCTAAGACAAAATTTATCAAAGTCAAGATTTGCCAATGAGAAGATTTGTCAGTAAGAAGATTTGGCAAAGACAAGATTTGGCAAAGACAAGATTTGGTATAGAGAAGATTTGGCAAAGACAAGATTTATTAAAGACAAGATTTGTCAATGGGAAGATTTGTCAATGAGAAGATTTGGCAAAGACAAGATTTTGCAAAGATAAGATTTGGCAAAGACAAGATTTGGCAAAAACAAGATTTGGTATAGAGAAGATTTGGCAAAAACAAGATTTTGCAAAGACAAGATTTGGTATAAAGAAGATTTGGCAAAGACAAGATTTGGCAAAAACAAGATTTGGTATAGAGAAGATTTGGCAAAGACAAGATTTGGCAAAAACAAGATTTGGTATAGAGAATATTTGGCTAATACAAAATTTATCAAAGTCAAGATTTGCCAACGAGAAGATTTGTCAAAGACAAGATTTATCAAAGACAAGATTTGTCAATGGGAAGAATTGTCAATCAGAAGATTTGGCAAAGACAAGATTTTGCAAAGACAAGATTTGGTATAAAGAAGATTTGGCAAAGACAAGATTTGGCAAAAACAAGATTTGGTATAAAGAAGATTTGGCAAAGACAAGATTTGGCAAAAACAATATTTGGTATAGAGAAGATTTGGCAAAACAAGATTTTGCAAAGACAAGATTTGGTATAAAGAATATTTGGCAAAGACAAGATTTGGCAAAAACAAGATTTGGTATAGAGAAGATTTGGCAAAAACAAGATTTTGCAAAGACAAGTTTTGGTATAAAGAAGATTTGGCAAAGACAAGATTTGGCAAAAACAAGATTTGGTATAGAGAAGATTTGGCAAAAACAAGATTTGCTATAGAGAAGATTTGGCAAAGACAATATTTATCAAAAACAAGATTGGTTAATGGAAAGAATTGTCAATGAGAAGATTTGCCAAAGACAAGATTTTGCAATTACAAGATTTGCTATAGAGAAGATTTGGCAAAGACAAGATTTATCAAAGGCAAGATTTGTCAATGAGAAGATTTGTTAATGAGAAGATTCGGGCAAAGACAAGATTTATCAAAGACAAGATTTGTCAATGAGAAGATTTGGCAAAGACAAGATTTGGCAAGAACAAAATTTGGTATAGAGAATATTTGACAGAGATAAGATTTATCAAAGACAAGATTTGTCAATGGGAAGATTTGGTAAAGACAAGATTTGGCAAAGACAAGATTTGGTATAGAGAATATTTGGCAAAGACAAGATTTTGCAAAGACAAGATTTGGTATATGGAAGATTTGGCAAAGACAAGATTTTTAAATGGGAAGACTTGGCAAAGACAAGATTTGGCAAAGATAAAATTTATCAAAGACAAGATTTGTCAATGGGAAGAATTGTCAATGAGAAGATTTGGCACATACAAGATTTTGCAATTACAAGATTTGGTATAGAGAATATTTGACAAAGACAATATTTATCAAAGACAAGATTTGTCAATGAGAAGATTTGGCAAAGGCAAGATTTGGCTAAGACAAGATTTGGTATAGAGAAGGTTTGGCAAAGACAAGATTTTGCAAGGACAAGATTTGGTATATAGAAGATTTGGCAAAGACAAGATTTATCAAAGACAAGATTTGTCAATGGAAAGAATTGTCAATGAGAAGATTTGGCAAAGACAAGATTTTTCAATTACAAGGTTTGGTATAGAGAAGATTTGGCAAAGACAAGATTTGTCAATGAGAAGATTTGGCAAAGACAAGATTTGGCAAAGACAAGATTTGGTATAGAGAATATTTGGCAAAGACAAGATTTATCGAAGACCAGAAAAATGTATCAAAGACAAGATTTGTCAATGGGAACAATTTGCCTTGAAGAGGCGATCGCTGGTGCTGGAGCTGGTGTCGACAGCGTTGTTAGCTTCCCAACGGCTGTCGGGAGTTGTATGAGCATGGAGACTCCCAGTTCCGGGCGTTATCACCAAACCGCCGGTGGTAAAAGCACGACGCGCCCGTGAACGTGGAGCGATTATGGGAGCGTGATCTTCTAGGATTGCGTTCAGCCTCCTGGAAGTGGTTCACAATGCTCGTATTCAGAGAGACCAACTCAGCCATTGGCAACTTGAGGGCGGCGATCTCCCTGGCGAGACCATCTAGGGCTTCGGGCTGCAGACGATGAGGCGATTTGGACCTGGCCCGAGTGTGATCCGCTGCCATAACTGTCGGTGGGCATTGCGGACTGAACGCTGGAGCTGGAGTGGCATCGGTAACACTAAGATATAGATTATATAGACAACAATATTTATTAACAAGCTAACATATAATGCTACGTGGCAATGGATGGCTTCTTCAAGATTTGTCAATGGGAAGATTTGGCAAAGACTAGATTTGGCAAAGACAAGATTTGGTATAGAGAAGATTTGGCAAAGAAAAAATTTATCAAAGACCAGCTTTGTCAATGCGAAGATTTGTCAATGAGAAGGTTTGGCAAAGACAAGATTTGGTATAGAGAAGATTAGGCAAAGACAAGATTTATCAAAGACAAGATTTGTCAATGAAAAGGTTTGGCAAAGACAAGATTTTGCAATGACAAGATTTGTCTCAATCTTGTCTTTGCCAAATCATCTCTATACCAAATCTTGTCATTGCAAAATCTAGTATTTGCCAACTCTTCTCATTGACTGCTCTTGTAAATCTTATTTCTCTATAGTAAATCTTATCATTGCAAAATCTAATCTTTGCCAAATCTTCTCATTGACAAATCTTGTCTTTGGTAAATCTTGTCTTTGCCAAATCTTCTCTATACCAAAACTTGTCTTTGCAAAATCTTATCTTTCCCAAATCTTCTCAAAGACAAGATTTGTCAATGGGAAGATGTGTCAATTAAAAGATTTGGCAAAGACATCTTGTCTTTGCCAAATCTTCTCTATAGTAAATCTTGTCATTGCAAAATCTTGTCTTTGCAAAATCTTCTCACTGACAAATCTTATCTTTGGTAAATCTTTTCTTTGCCAAATCTTGTCTTTGCAAAATCTTGTCTTTGCCGAATCTTCTTAAAGACATGATTTGTCAATGAGAAGATTTAGCATAGACAAGATTTGGTATAGAAAAGATTTGGCAAAGACAAGATTTGTCAATGAGAAGATTTGTAAATGAGAAGATTTGGCAAAGACAAGATTTGTCATTGTCTTTGCAAAATCTTATCTTTGCCAAATCTTCTCAAGGACAAGATTTGTCAATGGTATGATGTGTCAATTAGAAGATTTGGCAGACATCTTGTCTTTGCCAAATCTTCTCGATAGTAAATCTTGTCATTGCAAAATCTTGTCTTTGCAAAATCTTCTCACTGACAAATCTTATCTTTGGTAAATCTTTTCTTTGCCAAATCTTGTCTTTGCAAAATCTTGTCTTTGCCGAATCTTCTCAAAGACAAGATTTGTCAATGAGAAGATTTAGCATAGACAAGATTTGGTATAGAAAAGATTTGGCAAAGACAAGATTTGTCTATGAGAAGATTTGTAAATGAGAAGATTTGGCAAAGTCAAGATTTGTCAATGAGAAGATTTGTCAATGAAAAGATTTAGCAAAGATCAGATTTGGTATAGAGAAGATTTGTCAATGAGAAGAAGATTTAGCAAAGACGAGATTTGGTATAGAGAAGATTTGGCAAAGACAAGATTTATCAATGAGAAGATGTGTCAATTAGAAGAATTGTCAGTAGACAAATCCTCTCTATAGTAAATCTTGTCATTGCAAAATCTTGTCTTTGTCAAATCTTCTCATTGACAAATCTTGTCTTTGGTAAATCTTTTCTTTGCCAAATCTTCTCTATATCAAATCTTGTCTTTTGCAAAGTCTTGTCTTTGCCAAATCTTCTCAAAGACAAGATTTGTCAATGAGAAGATTTAGCAAAGACAAGATTTGGTATAGAGAAGATTTGGCAAAGACAGGATTTGTCAATGGGAAGATTTTTCAATGAAAAGATTTAGCAAAGATCAGATTTGGTATAGAGAAGGTTTGTCAATGATAAGATTTAGCAAAGACGAGATTTGGTATAGAGAAGATTTGGCAAAGACAAGATTTGTCAATGAGAAGATGTGTCAATTAGAAGATTTTTCAGAAGATTAATCTTCTCTGTAGTAAATCTTGTCATTGTAAAATCTTGTCTTTGCCAAATCTTCTCATTGACAAATCTTGTCTTTGGTAAATCTTTTCTTTGCCAAATCTTCTCTATACCAAATCTTGTCTTTTGCAAAATCTTGTCTTTGCCAAATCTTCTCAAAGACAAGATTTGTCAATGAGAAGATTTAGCAAAGACAAGATTTGGTATAGAGAAGATTTGGCAAAGACAGGATTTGTCAATGGGAAGATTTTTCAATGAAAAGATTTAGCAAAGATCAGATTTGGTATAGAGAAGGTTTGTCAATGATAAGATTTAGTAAAGACGAGATTTGGTATAGAGAAGATTTGGCAAAGACAAGATTTATCAATGAGAAGATGTGTCAATTAGAAGATTTGTCAGAAGACAAATCCTCACTATAGTAAATCTTGTCATTGCAAAATCTTGTCTTTGCCAAATCTTCTCATTGACAAATCTTGTCTTTGGTAAATCTTTTCTTTGCCAAATCTTCTTTATACCAAATCTTGTCTTTTGCAAAATCTTGTCTTTGCCAAATCTTCTCAAAGACAAGATTTGTCAATGAGAAGATTTAGCAAAGACAAGATTTGGTATAGAGAAGATTTGGCAAAGACTAGATTTGTCAATGGGAAGATTTGTCAATGAGAAGATTTGGCAAAGACAAGATTTGGCAAAGAAAAAATTTGGCAAAGACAAGATTCGGCAAAGACAAGATTTTTTATAGAGACGATTTGAATGAGAAGATTTGGCAAGGACAAGATTTTGCAAAGAAAAGATTTTGCAAAGACAAGATTTCATAGGTCACGGTAAAAAAGGCAAGACAACACTAGACAAGATCAAACAAGACAAGACCAGATATGATCAGACAAGTACCGACAAGACCACACAGGATCAGACAAGATCCGACCAGGTAGGACAAGACCAAAGAAGACCAGACTAGATCAGATAAGGTCAGACTAGACTAGACAAGACCAGACTAGACCACTCTAGATCAGACTAGACCAGACAAAACTTGACAAGGCCAGACTAGACCAGAAAAGACCAGACAACGCCAGATAAGACTAGACTAGATTCAGGCTCTTGTCTAGTCTTCTCTAGCTTTATCTAGTCTTGTCTGGCATTATCTGCTCTTGACTAGTCTAGTCAGAAGGATTAGACAAGACTATGTAAGACCAAACAAGAGTTGGCATTACTACAGAGCACTAAACAAGGTTGCCTAAAGTTGTCTTGGATTGCCACGGTTGTCTTGGCTTGTCTAAAGCCTAGATAAGGGTAGACAAGAGTGGCCAAGACTAGATAAATTGAAAAAAATATAGATTAGACTAAACAAAGCTGAACAAGACTAGACAAGCCTTCCAATGGCTTGAAAAAACTGGACAAGTTTGGTCAAGTTTACACAGGTCTAGACAATATTAGAAAATACAGGGCAAAGCTGGAGAAAACTGGACCAGACGGGAGAAGTCTTGACAAGACTAGAAACGACTAAACAGGACTCAACAAGACTGGACAAGCAGGATAAGACTAAACAAAATTTGTTAACACACGACCAGACGAGTTTAGAACATGTAAAAGAATAGAGAAGATTAAACAAGATTCGACAAGGCTTAATAAGACTGGACGAGATTAAACAAGACTATATACGTTTAGACAAAGATAGACAAGGTTCTACAAGGCTAAAAGGGACTAGACAAGGCTTTCAAAGACTTTTCAAGGCTAAACAAGTCTTTATGGTTTTGACAAGTCTAGACAAGATTATTAAAACTGTAGAAGACTTGAGAAAATTGTGTCAAACTGGACAAGAATAGACAAGACCTGAGAAAGCTAGACACGACTAAACTAGACTCGATAATATTAGACGAAGATCAACGACTAAATAAAGTTAAGACTATTCGAACAAGGCAATGCAGTTTGGGCAGACAGTCTAAACAGATTACTTTAAATAGACAGATTTAGATCGATAAATCTGCACAGGTAAGACTAAATATACGGGTCAAAAGTGAGTTGATGGTCTTTTTCTGAAAGGAAAACAACTTATTATTATAACTATAAAGTCTACAATATTTACAAGACATGTTTAGGACAAACTTGCCTAAATCGTACCTGCGCATAATTCGTACCACCCCATTTTTTTCGTATACTTTGATAGGTTTTGGCAAGTCTAGACAAGATTATTGAAACTGGAGAAGACTGGAGAAAATTGTACCAACCTGCACAAGAATAGACAAGACCTGAGAACACTGCACACGACTAGACAAGGCTCGACAAGACTTGATAATACAAAAATCAAAGACTAAATAAAGTTGAAACTATTCGAACAAGGCAATGCAGGTTGGGCAAACAGTCTAAACATTTATCCGATTTATATCGATAAATCTGCACAGGTAAGACTAGATACACGGGTGAAAAGTAAGTTGATGGTCTTTTTCTGAAAGGAAAACAACTTATTATTATTACAACTGTAAAGTCTTGAATAACTATATTTATAAGACATGTTTAGGGTAAACTTGCCTAAATCGTACTTGCGCATAATTCGTACCACCCCATTTTTTCGTATAGCTTGATAGGTTTTGACAAGTCTAGACAAGATTAATAAAACTGGAGAAGACTGGAGAAAATTGTACCAAACTGCACAAGAATAGACAAGAGAACATGAGAACACTGGACACGACTAGACAGACTCGATAAGACTATATAATACTAGACAATGATCAAAGACTAAATAAAGTTAAGACTATTCGAACAAGGCAATGCAGGTTGGACACACAGTCTAAACAGATTAGTTTAAATAGACAGATTTAGATCGATAAATCTGCACGGGTAAGACTAGATACGCGGGTAAAAAGTAAGTTGATGGTCTTTTTCAGAAAGCAAAACAACTTATTATTATTTTAACATGTTTAGGGTAAACTTGCTTAAATCGTACTTGCGCATAATTCGTACCACCCCATTTTTTCGTGATCTATCATGTGTTATAGATCACGAAAAAATGGGGTGGTACGAATTATGCGCAAGTGATCGTGATCTATAACACATGGCCATCTACTTGTATGAAGCTTCCCTAATACTGTCCTCCTCGGTAGTGTAGTTGACAACATCAACGGGTTCGGATCCTGGTCGGGGAGACAACAACTAGGGCGGTTTTCACTAACCGTCCAAAATATGCGATACCATGGTGGCGCATACTAAAAAGCCAAGGTGGAATAGCGAAAGCTTCCCTAATACTAATACGGACGTTTTCATATAGGTTAGATCAAGTTGCAGCAGTTAACGTGTTTTTGTTATCGAAGGTAGGTTTTTTAATCTTTCTAAGTAATTTGCTTGCGTATTTCGTAAGGATTTTATCCGAAATCTATAAAACATAAATATGCTATGCTATGCTAATATGTAATATATGTATGCTATGAAACTATATAATATGTATGCTATGAAACTATATACTTTTTTCTATGTTATTTCTTATGGATTCAACGCGATACCGAATTTCATAACCTATTCAAATAGCATAATCAAATTTCATAATCCAATAGCCATGTGCAATCCGCAATTGAGCTTACGCCAATTTCGTACAGGCTATGCTTTCCTAATTCGTACCGCTACGAATTAGGAATTAGTAATTTAGGCCTAGATTTTCTTGCCTAGATTTTTGTTTTAAAATTGGTAAACATATTTTCAAATTATATATATATACTTAACGATCTATAACCTATATGACCTAACCTAACCGAATTTCAAGACGCGTAGAGCTCTGGACCTAATACACGGTCTGGATCTAATTGCTTGTATGAAACTATGTGGGGGAATGCAATGTGGGTGGATTTCCATTGCTGGATACCACCTGGGGCAGTTTCCCTTGAAAGTGTTTCGATCATGCATAGACTGCTCTCAAAGAGGGAACCTATAGAAGATGAACCATTTTGCAGATTCTGCAGCGAAGAGGAAGAAACTGTCTCTCATTCATATCATCTTCCAGCGCGAAATTAAAACTTAACATCAAAGCTGAGGGACTTCCGTCGAATCACAAGACACGTAAACCTCTGGACCTAATACACGGTCTGGATCTATTTGCTTGTATGGAGCAATGTGGGGGAATGGAATAGCCCTATAAGGTCGCAGTGTTTTAAGGCATGTAAATCCCTGAACCCACATTGGGATGAGATTTATTTGATTACTAGCAAAAATCTAATTGAAAATTTGAATGTAAAATTTCTTTTAGCAATCTGTAAAGCTTTAAATCACAATTAACGTCAATTTTTAATTAATTATTATCGATTTTAATAGATCGTTTTGAATAATATTTTATGAATAAATGTTGATGGAAAATTTGCAAATCTAATGCTGTCGATTAAAACGAGAAAAAAATGCGCGCGGATTCCACAGGAATTGCTCCATTAGTCGTTAAGTCTTTGAGACTGGGCAGCCGATGCAACTTAATAAAAGGCATGTAAGTAAATATGTGTAGCATGCGCTCAGTCAATACTCCGCTCCACATTTTACAATTAATTAATACTCAATTACTATGCAAACTCTTGATCTTATCCAATGCGCTGCGTATTATTCATGTCTTTCCGGCCTTTATCTTCGTACAAAGAACATTCTCAAAAACTTGCGATATTCTATATAATACTCTATCGCAAACATCAATCTAATAATTAAACCGTTTAGTCGGTGCATTGTTTAGTCTTTCACAACTATTACTACAGTCTTGCCTATTGGATCTGATGTAACATGTCTAATTTAGAATTGGCAAAACCATACTACTTTATAGATAATCATATAAACTAAATAAAGTCGGAACACAGCCTGAATATATAAATATATTCAACCTTTCCGGAGCTCTATAAAACTAATCCGTCTTTTTAGAACTACCAAAAACAAATCTCACGTGAAATTTGTCAGTTATTTTATATTGTTGAGTGCTACGAAGATGGACTGAAATCTTCGTAGCACTCAACAAAAACCATTAAAATAACATTGTTTTTAAGCTCATGTGTTTCCGATACCTTAAGTGAATACCCATCTGTGGACTCGTTTCGAGATCTCTCGCATCATTATCTCTCATCAGCACAGCTTTGCTTCAATGGACAACCATTTTTAAACCACTTACTTGAAACCCACAACCCTAATCACCCACATGGGTGTTGATTAATTTGCCGGTTGTATAATTTTGGATTGCTGCATCCAAATTATTTTTGGACCATTTATTATTATGCACGCTTCTCCATTAGACCCCAAAAATATTTGTTATTTGAAAATATATTTACCAATTTAACAACAAAAATCTAGGCAACCTAAATTAGTAATTCCTAATTCGTACCGGTACGAATTAGGAAAGCGACGTCATTACGAAATAGGCGTAAGCTCAATTTCGAATTGCACAATGCTATTTGAAGGTTATGAAATTCGATATCGTGTTGAATCCATAATAAATAACATCGAAAAAGGATATAGTTTCATAGCATTTGCATTTATGTTTTATAGAATTCGCATAAAATCCTTACGAAATACGCAAGCATGTTACTTAAAAAGATTAAAAAAACCTACTTTCGATAATAAAAACACGTTAACTGCAGCAACTTGATATAACCTATATGCCGCAGGTTCTCAAATTGGGTGCCGCGAGCGTATACATGGGGTGCCTCAGCAATAATCAAGATATGTAAAAAATGTAAATAGAGAAATACATGAGGAGGTATACGAATTTGAGTTTCCGCTTTTATTGTAGAATTATGCACAATTGGTACAAATCAAGGTTCTTTAAAACGGAAAGGTGATGCATGCCACTGGTGACGCTGATAGAGCCACATGGTTTCATGGCAATCTAAGGATGCTGATACCAAGGAAATTTAAAGGTGCACGCCATTAGCGCTTTCATCACCACCTGCGACCCCATATGGTAGACTATAGTGAATTGTAAATGTGCTGCCAGAGTATGCCAATGAAATCGCTATAGAAAGAGTTGTATAGCAATAGAGTTTTTGAAAGAATATCACATTTAAATCCCGTTCTTTCTTTAATATTACGCAATTCTGTGCTATAGAACGAAGGCGGTAGAGTAATATTTAGATAAAATATGTATACTGCCACATTGACCTCATTTTGGATCTGGAGTTGACGCGTATGTGATATCTTGATTTATCTGCCACTTCGCGATGTGCAACCTAGTCTAACCTGGGTTAAACCAACGGTCCTTGCCACATTGTCTTATATTGGATCGAGAATTCGCGCTGCCGCGCGTATGTGGTTATGATTTATCTGCTTCTTCGCGGTAGGCAACCTAATCTAATCTGGGTTATTCCAACGGTCCTTGCCACATTATCCTAATTTGGATCCTTCGGTTTAGTCACAAAAGTAAAAAATATAAAAAACAAAAAATTTTGCATTCCCTTCTCTGAATTTCGATTTTCAATTTACAGGGGTTTGAATGGAGAACGCGGTAAGAAGTTTGCAAATATATTTATTCTGCAAAAACGGTTCGTTTTGCAGAATCACCTGATTAACGGACGACCCCAACGGTGCCGCGAGATTTTTTTAGCTCGACAAGGGTGCCGCGGCAAAAAAAGTTTGGGAACCACTGCCATATGCAAACGACCGTATTAGTAGTAGGAAAGCTACACACAACTAGGTGACCCTACATGTTTTATGGATCACGAAAAAATGGGGTGGTACGAATTATGCGCAAGTACGATTTAGGCAAGTTTACCTAAAAGGTCTTTGAGAGCAATATAAGTTTATCATGTTATAACTTGAGAACTAGAAGTTGTGGGAAAAAGTATTTTAAATAAAATCTATAGAGAATTTAATAATCTTGAGGATAGAGTTAATAAAACTCAAAAAAAGAGAATTATGTGAGCAAATCGAGTTTTAGTAAGTGTTAATCGTATCTGCGTCTTTGAAATTCAACGGGCGGTAAGACGAGAAACCCGCAAACATCGAATTAATTTCGAGCGAAATCAACTAGAAATTATTGAAATTTCTTAATTGTAGATTGTATATAGATTATAAATAGTCTATAAAAGTATTCTTGTTGCCTTTACGGCCTGTTTAAGGCTATGGCATTCTGTTGCCCATCAGCTTAGATGTCTTGCAGAGACATGGCGAATGCTCTCGCGTCTTCCTCTAGGCTGTTGAGCCACATTGTCCTCGGTTTGCGTCCTTTAATAGTGCCTTCCTGTTCCTGTTTGCGGTTGCTAGTATCCACCATTATGTTGATGTGTCCTGCATGTCGTAACCTACCGCATTTAATTGTCGCTACCAAATCTGCTCATTGAAAATCTCTCGTAGCTCATATTTCGTAAAGATCCCCCATTGCCTTTACGGTCCGATTAAGGTTTTTGGCTTTCGGTTGCTCATCTGCTTAGATGTCTTGCCGAGACATTGCGAATGCTCACGCGTCTTCCTCCAGGCTATTGAGCCACATTGTCCTCGGTTTGCGTCCGCTTATAGTGCCTTCCTGTTCCTGTTTGCGGTGCCTAGTATCCACCATTATGTTGATGTGTCCTGCATGTCGTAACCTACCGCATTTAATTGTCGCTACCAAATCTGCTCATTGAAAATCTCTCGTAGCTTATGTTTCGTAAAGATCCCCCATTGCCTTTACGGTCCGATTAAGGTTTTTGGCATTCGGTTGCTCATCTGCTTAGATGTCTTGCGGAGACATCGCGAATGCTCACGCGTCTTCCTCCAGGCTGTTGAGCCACATTGTCCTCGGTTTGCGTCCGCTTATAGTGCCTTCCTGTTCCTGTTTGCGGTGCCTATTATCCTCCATTATGTTGATGTGTCCTGCATGTCGTAACCTACCTCATTTAATTGTCGCTACCAAATCTGCTCATTGAAAATCTCTCGTAGCTCATGTTTCGTTAAGATCCCTCATCCCCGGTCTGCATTTACTCGGCCAAAAGTTTTACGTAGTACATTCCGTTCAAAGCGGTTCAATTGCAGTTCGTCTGCATTTGTAAGGGTCTAAGTCTCGCTGCCATATGTCACCACTGGTCTAAGTAGTGCAGCTTAGCTTGGTTTTGCGCGACAGTGCCTTGCTGCTGAGTATTACATACTATTTGTCTAGTCTTATCTGTTAATCTTATCTGCCTAGTCTTGCCTAGTTACATCAAATCAAATCAAATTAATTTATTTCCATATTCAAGTTATACAACAAACGTCAAGTCTTGTCTGTGTATGCCAGGTTGTGGCCAACATACCAGCTCTTGTATTCCAGGTTGAATAGTATTGTTGAGAGGCCATCTCCTTGTCGCAGCCCTGATGTTGCTGCGAAGTTTGTCGATAGCTCCCCTTGTATCCACACTTTGCCTTTAGCACCGTTTTATGTGATCCGTGTCTATAACAGTAGTTACACTTAAATTAGCCTTCACGGATTTGAGTGTCTGAAGCTATAAAAGTAGTTAGACCTAAATTAGCGTTCGTAAAATGCGGATTTGAGTGTCTTAAGCGATATTGTTTTTTGGCTAACAAGCCGAAACGATCAAGTAAACGAGCATAATTTCCAAATCAAAAATTTCGAACAACCACTAAAAAAAAAAAAACAGAAATATTTTGTGTTTGTCGGTATTTTTTTATATCTTCTGTTATTTGGTAATTAAACATTAAAGATAATTAGAAGAATTATCTTAATTTAGATAACGTAAAGTTTCGGGTCGCGGTGGATCGAACGCAATTTTGAACAAACATTTTTTTTTAGAAAAACCAGGAAATAAACAGACCGAAAGAATCGTACGCACTGAATACTCCCGTTGACCCAAAAACCGAAACGGTCTGTAACAATGTAATTACCTTAATTAGGCCAATCTCCTATTAATTATGCACTTGCGCTCGCCGATCCATCGCTCCTTTTTTCGCGGCCGCAAATTGGATTTTTTCGAATCGAATTGAAACATTGTTTAATGAGAGCTCCTGCGTGGCCCCGAGCCCCAGCAAACACCCGTCACTCATGCTCCGGCCTAGCTTTTAACTGCAACAGCTTATAATTTCAATGCAATAACTGGCAGATTTCTTTCGGTTTTCCTAATTACTGAAATTAATCTTTATCTTGCTTTTATTTTATCTACGTATTGACACATTGATACAGTTAACTATATATTTAGATTGCTTCATGCACACTACACCTACTCTAATTACTTATCTACTTAATAATCTTGTCCGTCTAGTCTTATCTGTCTACTCTTATCTATCTAGTCTTGTATAGTCCTAATCTCCTTTATCTAGTCTTTTCTAATTTATTATTCTACTGATTCTACTCAAGTTTGCATTTGAGGTTTTAGAAAATCTATGCCACACCAATTTTTACTCAAACAGAAATCAGTCAATAAGTACATAAAGAAACGTAGAACCACTTATATAGTCTTGCTATTATTGCACCAAAGCTGAAATTTTGTCCAAATTTTCATACAAAACTCACTTGTTTAATGCCGTCTATATGTCTATGCCGTATATATGCCGTCCATATGTGCCGTCTATAATGCCGCACTAAGCAAGCTAATTTCTTACATGACGCCAAATAGGCGATTATCTAACTCTCCCAACTAGACAAGAAAGAAAAGTAGAACGATGTATCTGGTCTTGTTATTAATATAGCGAGTTTTAAACTTTGTCTCAATTTTCTTAGGAAATCAGCTTGTGTACAGCAGTCTATATCTCAGACTAAGATGTATATCGAATAGGGAAAAAAATGAATCAAATAGAAAATTGGAGTTTATTTCTACGATTTTCAGAAAAAACAAATCTTCCTGTAACAGAAAATTATGAAACCATCCGTGCGGGTCCGCTGAATTTTTTCTTAGGTTTTTGGCAAATCTTTGCTACAACAAGCTTTGATCAAATGAAATTGTGTCAACTAGTTCATAATGAAAACTATAAAAATGTATCTGATCTTGGTTTTATTCTAGCAAGTTGGATACTTTTTCTCAATTTTCATAGGTAAGCAGTTTGTTTAGATCAGTTATTGTTTCATTTACTAGACTACAGACTTAATTGAAACTTGTTAAGCTCTTCGATAACTGTTTTAGCTAAATAATAAAGAAAACTAGAACGATATATCTGGTCTTGTTATTAATCCAGCGAGTCTGAAACTTAGTCTCAATTTTCATAGGAAATCAACTTTTGTACAGCAGTCTATATCTCAGACTAAGATGTATATCTAGTTTGGTTTAATAGAGCATTATTAACTGTTTCAGCTAGTTAACGAAGAAAATTGGAGTTTATTTCTACAATTTTCAGAAAAAAAAATCTTCCTATAACAGAAAATTGTGAAACCATCCGTGCGTGTCCGCTTAATTTTTTCGTTTGGTTTTTGGCAAATCTTTGCTACAACAAGGTTTAATCAAATCAAAATTAGTCAATTAGTTCATAATGAAAACTAGAATGATGTATCTGGTCTTGGATTTATTCTAGCAAGTTGGATACTTTTTCTCAATTTTCAATGGAAAGCAGTTTGTTTAGATCAGTTATTGTTTCATTAACTAGACTACCGACTTATTTGAAACTTGTTAAGCTATTCGATAACTGTTTTAGCTAAATGATAAAGATAACTAGGACGATATATCTGGTCTTGTTGTTAATCAAGCGAGTTTGAAAGTTTGTCTCAATTTTCATAGGAAATCAGCTTGTGTACAGAAGTTTATATCTCAGACTAAGATGTATATCTAATTTGGTTTAATAGAGCATTATTAACTGTTTCAGCTAGTTAAAGAAGAAACTTGGAGTTTATTTCTACAATTTTCAGAAAAAAAAAGTCATCCTATAACAGAAAATTGTGACACCATCCGTGCGAGTCCGCTGAATTTTTTCTTTAGTTTTTGGAAAATATTTGCTACAACAAGGTTTAATCAAATGGAAATTAGTCAATTAGTTCATAATGAAAACTAAAAAGATATATCTGGTCTTGATTTTATTCTAGCAAGTTGGATACTTTGTCTCAATTTTCATAGGAAAGCAGTTTGTTTAGATCAGTTATTGTTTCACTAACTAGACTACACACTTAGTTGAAACTTGTTAAGCTCTTTGATAACTATTTTAGCTAAATTTTAAAGAAAACTTGAACGATATATCTGGTCTTGTTATTAATCTAGCGAGTTTGAAGCATTGTCACAATTTTCTTAGGAAATCAGCTTGTGTACAGCAGTCTATATCTCAGACTAAGATATATGTCAAATCGGGTTTAATAGAGCAATATTAACTGTTTCAGCTAGTTAACCAACATACTTGGAGTTTTTTTCTACAATTTTCAGAAAAAAAAAATCTTCGTATAACAGAAAATTGTAAAACCATCCGTGCGAGTCCGCTGTTTTTTTTTTCTTTGGTTTTTGGCAAATCTTAGCTACAACAAGGTTCAATCAAAAGAAAATTAGTCAATTAGTTCATAATGAAAACTATAAATATGTATCTGGTCTTGGTTTGATTCTAGTTGTATACTTTTTCTCAATTTTCATAGGAAAGCAGTTTGTATAGATTAATCATTGTTTCATTAACTAGACTACAGACTTAGTTAAAACTTGTTAAGCTCTTCGATAGCCGTTTCAGCTAAATAATAAAGAAAACTAGAACGATATATCTGGTCTTGTTATTAATCCAGCAAGTTTGAAACTTTGTCTCAATTTTCATAGGAAATCAGCTTTTGTGCAGCAGTCTATATCTCGGACTAGGATGTATATCTAATAGGGTTTAATGAAGCATTATTAACTGTTTCAGCTAGTTAACGAAGAAAATTGGAGTTTCTTTCTACAATTTTCAGAAAAAAAATTCTTCCTATAACAGAAAATTGTGAAACCATCCGTGCGAGTCCGCTGAATTTTTTTGTTTGGTTTTTGGCAAAGATTTACAAGGTTTAATCAAATGAAAATTAGTCAATTAGTTTATAATTACTTTGTAATTCAAAATTAAAGCATAGAATTGGCTAGAAATTTGTTAAGAAAATCGCAATTTCAACAAAATTTTAAACATCAAAACAACAAAAATTTTGAATTCTCTGAATTATTTGCATTTGAATTTTTTTGTACAATTTCTAATATTCTATAAACAGTTTCTATTTTATTCTATTTTCTATTATTACATATTCTATATTATCTATTTTATTCTATAAACAATTTTTATTCTATAAACGTAATGAAAAGCTTTCTGCAGATTTATTTCATGTAATCATTGTCTTGCTGTATATTATTGCTACTATTTGTTATTACAAACACAATATTATATTCTTGCTTCTATTTATTATTACAAACACAATATTAATTTTATTTTGAAGCCGGGAAGAAAAAAACTGTTAATTGAATTTACAAGGCACAGATATCTCTAGTTGGTATACCAAACTGTATCAATTCTTCAACCATTCCGGTGTTAATGGTGTTGACGGGTTTCAATTAGTTCTGCCCGCACTTTTTCATCCTTCCTCGCCCGCTTCTCTTTCTGCCTCTCCGCCTCGACGATACTCTTCAACTCACCGCTTTTCGACACAAAAAAGTTATAATTTATAGACAACTTTACTGTCTCGTCAAATTTAATAAAATTTAGTTGAAATGTGATTCGTTCCAGTTCAATTTTTAGAAGATTCCGCCCATACAGACTGCATGCAGATATTTGCACAATTATTAGATTTTTATTGGTCCAATTCTCGCTTCATTTCCATTCAAGTTTTCAATTGGTTACTGAAACATTGGTTACATGAAACTTGAAAAGCAATTAGTTTTCGGTTCAATTTTGATCTAATTGGTAAGCTTTCAATTGGTAACATGAAACTTGATAAGCACTATCAAAATTTGATCTTCCTAGTTTTATTTATTATCTACCAAGAACAGTTATCTAATGCTTATAGTTTCAAAGTATTCCAGATAGAATATAAGACAAACTATATTACTATATTACTATATACTATACTATACTATACTATACTATACTATACTATACTATACTATACTATACTATACTATACTATACTATACTATACTATACTATACTATACTATACTATACTATACTATACTATACTATACTATACTATACTATACTATACTATACTATACTATACTATACTATACCATACCATACCATACCATACCATACCATACCATACCATACCATACAATACTATACTATACTATACTGTACTATACTACACTATACTATACTATACTATACTATACAATACTATACTATTCTATACTATACTACTACTACTACACTACTACTATACTATATTATATTTAGTCTAGATGTTATTCAAGTATTAGAACTTTGTCCAAATTTTTAGATCTAGTTCCAAAAAATTCTACAGGAAAATTTATCTGAAAATTTGTTTCGTTCACTCAACGGCTGCAAAAGTATTTTTCCTGCATCGCAACAGCGTCGCACAAAGTCTTTTTCTGCCGCTCGCGTTTATAATTTGTGAAACTTGGTTGAAACATAAGAAAACTACTTTCTAGAAACAATACTAGACAGTCAAGAATAGACAGATAAGACTAGAAAGGCGAACTTGAACGGACAAAACTAAACAGGCAAGGCTATGCAGATAAAGCTAGGCCGACAAGATTAGACACTGTGATGTACTAGTATTTAATAAAAACATAGTATTATTTAATTCTATTTTTAATCGTGTTTGTGTCGATAGTTATGTTATTAAATTTCTATTGATGAGCGTGTAAGTCAAAGACCTACATGGAGTACGTACGTTATGAAAATGTTGGCGTGGCGAAATTAAGTGTAATTTTCTTGGACGAGGTCGACGAAAACTGTGTCCACTTCCTCGATCGCGGCGAGATAATTCGGAGCGGTGGAAGAGCGGCCGAGGATTTTTAATTGATCGTTGGCATTTGTAAGCCACCCTACAGCCATCATGTTTGTTCTCGGAGTGAGTTCAATTGTGGAAATCTGCATAATGATCCGTTCTCAAACGTCCGCACGTCATTCAAAATACATTTTTCAAGTTTATTGATTTTTACCAAAAGCATAAAATAGATTTTTGCGAAATAAATTAGATTAATAGATCTTCTTTTTCTTTGGGGGCTATTAGACATACACATACATCAACATAAAATTTTGAGTGTTGACTGATGAGTTTTTGTGCCCGGACCTTCGTCAACCTTATGGTCTTGTTTTCAACGCGTGTCCGTCCGTCTGTTCTATTATCTAGTGTCGACGATACATCAAAGGATAATTTAACAGAACCAAAATTAAAAGCTTCCCACTTAAAACTAGACAAATAGTTTCTATCAATCATCTCGAATATCTAATCGGTTTCGCCGAATTGCCGAAACGTTTTCCTCGACATGTGTTTGACAGAACATTCCAAAACAATTTTTACAAAACTTATTTGCATTGTTTTTGCGAAAGGTTATTGCAAGAAGTTAAACAAAAATTTTCGGATTTTTGAAGAAATTTGAAATTGCGATTAATAACCAAAATTTAAACTTCGTGTAACACAATTTCACAAATGTGACAATTTTCGCTAACTAGGCTACAGACTTAGTTGAAACTTGTTAAGCTCTTAGATAACTGTTTCAGCTAACCAATAAAGAAAACTGGAACGTTATATCTGGTCTTGTTATTAATCTAGCGAGTCAATTTTCATAGGAAATCAAGTTGTGTACAGCAGTCTATATCTCACCAACTAGACTAAGATGTATATCAAATAGGGTTTAATAGAGCATTATTAACTGTTTCAGTTAGCTAGTTAACGAAGAAAATTGGAAAATTGTTTCTACAATTTTCAGAAAAAAAATCTTCGTTTAACAGAAATTTGTGAAACCATCCGTGCGAGTCCGCTGATTTTTTTGTTTGGGTTTTTGCAAATCTTTGCCAGAGCAAGGTTTAATCAAATGAAAATTAGTCAATTAGTTCATAATTACTTTGTAATCCAACATTTAAGTATAGAATTGGCAATAAATTTGTTAATAAGATCGCAATTTTACAAAGTTTTATTCATCAAAACAACAAAAATTTGTCTGAATTGCATTTGATTTTTTTGTGCAATTTCTAATAACTAACTGTTTCAGCTAGTTAACGAAGAAAATTGTAGTTTATTTCTATAATTTTTAGAAGAAAAGCTTATTTTAACATAAAGTTGTGAAACCATCCGAGCGAGTCCACTGATTTTTTTTGTTTGGTTTTTGGCAAATCTTTGCCACAGTAAGGTTTAATCAAATGAAAATTTGTCAATTAGTTCATAATTACTTTGTAATCCAACATTTAAGCATAGAATTGGCCAGAAATTGTTAATAAAATCGCAATTTCACAAAATTTTATTCTTCAAAACAACAAAAATTTCTCTGAATTCTTTGCATTTGAATTTTTTTGCAATTTCGAATATTAACAGTTAAACAAATATAAAGAGCCTTAAAGTTCGTGTAACACAATTTCACAAATTGCACAATTTTCGCAATTTATTTATGGCATTTTTGCCAAGTTTGTAGAAAAAAAATTGTAGATTTTATAAAATTCGCTAATTTTAAATTTAAAAAAAATCTAAAATTTCTCACAAAAACCGAAGTTTAAATTTAATTTAAATTTGATTTAAACCTTGTTATTTTTTTAACTGGCAGACAAAAATCGTTTTTGTCTTTTAGTTTCTAGCCCGGAATTTTTTTTCTCTATTCCGAAATAATTTCTGAATCGAATTGATAAAAAGACGGGAATGTCTGGACCCTGTGACATTTATTGCAGCAACAAACAACAATTATTTATAGAGTTATCGAAATTAATATGTAATTAATTCGGTCGTAAAGCAGTCCAACGATCGCTTCAATAAATTTCGATCGGACGGATTTATAAACACAATCAAAATATCTGCACAAACACAATCCCTTTCATTTTCCACTTTTTGCTTCTTTTCACCCATGTATTAAAACTCCCTGTTCTTGACATTGCTTATATTTCAAGAATTAAACCGAATAAAGCCGGCCACACATCTGCCTTATTCATCGACAAATCTTAAAGTTTGATAATTTGCAATGACTTTTTCTGTCTTCAAATGAAACCATTTGATGTCTTATTAGTAATTGTTTGAGACTAATACCTACCTTAAGATAAACTCAATTAAGCATGCAAGACAGACAGACAGACAAGACTAGACAGACAAGTTTATATAAAGTGGATAATATATTAAAAACTAAATATAATAAAGTAGATATAGTCAGTATTTAGTACAGAGATTATATGATTTATAGTTTTTAGTGAATCGAGGAAAAACGTGTTTTAGCATTACGCAAGCGCTTGGCAGAAATGTATTTTCCCATAGCGAAACCGAGAAGAAAAAGTGACGTCGTGACTGCAAAATCGCCGATTTTTGCAACGTATTGCGGACTTTTGCTCCTTTTTAAAATTTCGTCGGCGCGAGTAATTATATCTCGGACTCGGTAATGCCATTAGCCGTTATCTAAAGAGCGCCCTGCAACACACACACACACTCGAAACGAGTAATTGATAGTGTGATTAAGATGTTCGCTACCTGTACTTAGCTTTTATCACTTGATTGATTGCCTTTAGTTAACTATTTATACATTTTAAGACCGGTACGTGTGAAACGGTCAGATGCGAAAAAACGACCAACTGAAAAATCTGAATAGAGAGTTTGCATTCCTTTCACGCTCAAAAACACTTTTACAATTTACTAGATTTATTATAAATCCTACTTTTTCTACTAGTTCTCACTTTGTTTATATTTTTTAAATTATGATCAACGGACTATATACTACATAGAAAAGACTAAACAAGCAAGAGAAAGGAGAGTCATGTCTGTCTAGTCTTGTCTGTCTAGTCTTGTCTGTTTAGTCTTGTCTGTCTAGTCTTGTCTGTCTAGTCTTGTCTGTCTGTCTTGTCTGTCTAGTCTTGTCTGTCTAGTCTTGTCTGTCTAGTCTCTTGTCTGTCTAGTCTTGTCTGTCTAGTCTTGTCTGTCTTGTCTGTCTAGTCTTGTCTGTCTAGTCTTGTCTGTCTAGTCTTGTCTGTCTAGTCTTGTCTGTCTAGTCTTGTCTGTCTAGTCTTGTCTGTCTAGTCTTGTCTGTCTAGTCTTGTCTGTCTAGTCTTGTCTGTCTAGTCTTGTCTGTCTAGTCTTGTCTGTCTAGTCTTGTCTGTCTTGTCTGTCTAGTCTTGTCTGTCTAGTCTTGTCTGTCTAGTCTTGTCTGTCTAGTCTTGTCTGTCTAGTCTTGTCTGTCTAGTCTTGTCTGTCTAGTCTTGTCTGTCTAGTCTTGTCTGTCTAGTCTTGTCTGTCTAGTCTTGTCTGTCTAGTCTTTTGTCTGTCTGTCTAGTCTTGTCTGTCTAGTCTTGTCTGTCTAGTCTTGTCTGTCTAGTCTTGTCTGTCTAGTCTTGTCTGTCTAGTCTTGTCTGTCTAGTCTTGTCTGTCTAGTCTTGTCTGTCTAGTCTTGTCTGTCTAGTCTTGTCTGTCTAGTCTTGTCTGTCTAGTCTTGTCTGTCTAGTCTTGTCTGTCTAGTCTTGTCTGTCTAGTCTTGTCTGTCTAGTCTTGTCTGTCTAGTCTTGTCTGTCTAGTCTTGTCTGTCTAGTCTTGTCTGTCTAGTCTTGTCTGTCTAGTCTTGTCTGTCTAGTCTTGTCTGTCTAGTCTTGTCTGTCTAGTCTTGTCTGTCTAGTCTTGTCTGTCTAGTCTAGTCTTGTCTGTCTAGTCTTGTCTGTCTAGTCTTGTCTGTCTAGTCTTGTCTGTCTAGTCTTGTCTGTCTAGTCTTGTCTGTCTAGTCTTGTCTGTCTAGTCTTGTCTGTCTAGTCTTGTCTGTCTAGTCTTGTCTGTCTAGTCTTGTCTGTCTAGTCTTGTCTGTCTAGTCTTGTCTGTCTAGTCTTGTCTGTAGTCTTGTCTGTCTAGTCTTGTCTGTCTAGTCTTGTCTGTCTAGTCTTGTCTGTCTAGTCTTGTCTGTCTAGTCTTGTCTGTCTAGTCTTGTCTGTCTAGTCTTGTCTGTCTAGTCTTGTCTGTCTAGTCTTGTCTGTCTAGTCTTGTCTGTCTAGTCTTGTCTGTCTAGTCTTGTCTGTCTAGTCTTGTCTGTCTAGTCTTGTCTGTCTAGTCTTGTCTGTCTAGTCTTGTCTGTCTAGTCTTGTCTGTCTAGTCTTGTCTGTCTAGTCTTGTCTGTCTAGTCTTGTCTGTCTAGTCTTGTCTGTCTAGTCTTGTCTGTCTAGTCTTGTCTGTCTAGTCTTGTCTGTCTAGTCTTGTCTGTCTAGTCTTGTCTGTCTAGTCTTGTCTGTCTAGTCTTGTCTGTCTAGTCTTGTCTGTCTAGTCTTGTCTGTCTAGTCTTGTCTGTCTAGTCTTGTCTGTCTAGTCTTGTCTGTCTAGTCTTGTCTGTCTAGTCTTGTCTGTCTAGTCTTGTCTGTCTAGTCTTGTCTGTCTAGTCTTGTCTGTCTAGTCTTGTCTGTCTAGTCTTGTCTGTCTAGTCTTGTCTGTCTAGTCTTGTCTGTCTAGTCTTGTCTGTCTAGTCTTGTCTGTCTAGTCTTGTCTGTCTAGTCTTGTCTGTCTAGTCTTGTCTGTCTAGTCTTGTCTGTCTAGTCTTGTCTGTCTAGTCTTGTCTGTCTAGTCTTGTCTGTCTAGTCTTGTCTGTCTAGTCTTGTCTGTCTAGTCTTGTCTGTCTAGTCTTGTCTGTCTAGTCTTGTCTGTCTAGTCTTGTCTGTCTAGTCTTGTCTGTCTAGTCTTGTCTGTCTAGTCTTGTCTGTCTAGTCTTGTCTGTCTAGTCTTGTCTGTCTAGTCTTGTCTGTCTAGTCTTTGTCTGTCTAGTCTTGTCTGTCTAGTCTTGTCTGTCTAGTCTTCTCTGTCTAGTCTTGTCTGTCTAGTCTTGTCTGTCTAGTCTTGTCTGTCTAGTCTTGTCTGTCTAGTCTTGTCTGTCTAGTCTTGTCTGTCTAGTCTTGTATGTCTAGTCTTGTATGTCTAGTCTTGTCTGTCTAGTCTTGTATGTCTAGTCTTGTCTGTCTAGTCTTGTCTGTCTAGTCTTGTCTGTCTAGTCTTGTCTGTCTAGTCTTGTCTGTCTAGTCTTGTCTGTCTAGTCTTTTCTGTCTAGTCTTGTCTGTCTAGTCTTGTCTGTCTAGTCTTGTCTGTCTATTCTTGTCTGTCTAGTCTTGTCTGTCTAGTCTTGTCTGTCTAGTCTTGTCTGTCTAGTCTTGTCTGTCTAGTCTTGTCTGTCTAGTCTTGTCTGTCTAGTCTTGTCTGTCTATTCTTGTCTGTTTAGTCTTGTCTGTCTAGTCTTGACTGTCTAGTCTAGTCTGTCTAGTCTTGTCTGTCTAGTCTTGTCTGTCTAGTCTTGTCTGTCTAGTCTTGTCTGTCTAGTCTTGTCTGTCTAGTCTTGTCTGTCTAGTCTTGTCTGTCTAGTCTTGTCTGTCTAGTCTTGTCTGTCTAGTCTTGTCTGTCTAGTCTTGTCTGTCTAGTCTTGTCTGTCTAGTCTTGTCTGTCTAGTCTTCTCTGTCTAGTCTTGTCTGTCTAGTCTTGTCTGTCTAGTCTTGTCTGTCTAGTCTTGTCTGTCTAGTCTTGTCTGTCTAGTCTTGTCTGTCTAGTCTTGTCTGTCTAGTCTTGTCTGTCTAGTCTTGTCTGTCTAGTCTTGTCTGTCTAGTCTAGTCTGTCTAGTCTTGTCTGTCTCGTCTTGTCTGTCTAGTCTTGTCTGTCTAGTCTTGTCTGTCTAGTCTTGTCTGTCTAGTCTTGTCTGTCTAGTCTTGTCTGTCTAGTCTTGTCTGTCTAGTCTCGTCTGTCTAGTCTTGTCTGTCTAGTCTCGTCTGTCTAGTCTTGTCTGTCTAGTCTTGTCTGTCTAGTCTTGTCTGTCTAGTCTTGTCTGTCTAGTCTTGTCTGTCTAGTCTTGTCTGTCTAGTCTTGTCTGTCTAGTCTTGTCTGTCTAGTCTTGTCTCTCTAGTCTTGTCTGTCTAGTCTTGTCTGTCTAGTCTTGTCTGTCTAGTCTTGTCTGTCTAGTCTTGTCTGTCTAGTCTTGTCTGTCTAGTCTTGTCTGTCTAGTCTTGTCTGTCTAGTCTTGTCTGTCTAGTCTTGTCTGTCTAGTCTTGTCTGTCTAGTCTTGTCTGTCTAGTCTTGTCTGTCTAGTCTTGTCTGTCTAGTCTTGTCTGTCTAGTCTTGTCTGTCTAGTCTTGTCTGTCTAGTCTTGTCTGTCTAGTCTTGTCTGTCTAGTCTTGTCTGTCTAGTCTTGTCTGTCTAGTCTTGTCTGTCTAGTCTTGTCTGTCTAGTCTTGTCTGTCTAGTCTTGTCTGTCTAGTCTTGTCTGTCTAGTCTTGTCTGTCTAGTCTTGTCTGTCTAGTCTTGTCTGTCTAGTCTTGTCTGTCTAGTCTTGTCTGTCTAGTCTTGTCTGTCTAGTCTTGTCTGTCTAGTCTTGTCTGTCTAGTCTTGTCTGTCTAGTCATGTCTGTCTAGTCTTGTCTGTCTAGTCTTGTCTGTCTAGTCTTGTCTGTCTAGTCTTGTCTGTCTAGTCTTGTCTGTCTAGTCTTGTCTGTCTAGTCTTGTCTGTCTAGTCTTGTCTGTCTAGTCTTGACTGTCTAGTCTTGTCTGTCTAGTCTTGTCTGTCTAGTCTTGTCTGTCTAGTCTTGTCTGTCTAGTCTTGTCTGTCTAGTCTTGTCTGTCTAGTCTTGTCTGTCTAGTCTTGTCTGTCTAGTCTTGTCTGTCTAGTCTTGTCTGTCTAGTCTTGTCTGTCTAGTCTTGTCTGTCTAGTCTTGTCTGTCTAGTCTTGTCTGTCTACTCTTGTCTGTCTACTCTTGTCTGTCTAGTCTTGTCTGTCTAGTCTTGTCTGTCTAGTCTTGTCTGTCTAGTCTTGTCTGTCTAGTCTTGTCTGTCTAGTCTT